>RYFJ01003938.1:0-163836 GCA_003991445.1 Oryza meyeriana var. granulata
TTACGCTTAGATGAAATAGTCAAATAATCGGGTTGAAAGGGAGGGGGAGGTAGTAGAGCCGATTAGGTATTGAAGCACAGGGTGACGGTCATGTTCAGAATATTCGGTTACAATGTTGAAATTTACAATTGTGGATCAACTGGTCAATTGCGCGAGGCGGATGATAATGTCTCATTGTGCACGGATGTCAGCTCCATGGAGCCCGGATGTGTCTTCAGGTTCTTAGCGCCGGTGAATGACTTGAGACTATGTTGCAACTGGCTCTTGTCGGCACAGCTGCGGTAGCCAGTTAGCTTGGGATTCCTGTGCTGTGGGTTCCTTACACTTTTTAGTTCGCCAGCTGATGCTCCTTTCTTAGCTGGTTAACTTAGTGACTTGGGGCAGCGGCATTCGTCAATTTTTTCTTCTCTGTTGGGCAACTAGGAGTGTTGATGTCTTAGTATCTTCTGTTGTCAGCACGATCCTATCGGCATTTTCAAGTTGATGAGTTTGAACGTGAACTCAGATATGCTGCGGGTTCATGCGTCAACAAGTCTCGGCGAGGTGGTTTCAATATCGCAATTTGCCCGGATGGAGCCGCAGTCTCTCACCAGTGCGCATGGGTTTCAGCGACTGAATTCTCGTTAAGTACTCGCGCACAAAAAAATCAGTTGAAAGGAATGTTTGGAGGCGCACTGGTGGCTTGTAGCTTTTCTGCTCCGTATTGACCGAAATGTGAAAGAGAACAGAGTCGGCCAAGGATGTGAAATTGACATCGTAAAGCGATCAATAAAAGATTAGGAGTGAATATGAGCATAAAAAGGTTACCTGAGGAAGGACGTCTGCAGATTGGGTAAGCATCGGCTTCAGTAGGATGAGTGGGTTGTTCTTCAGAGGGGCCGATGTCAGCCGATGGAGCAGGAGCAGTGTCATCAGTGACCGGGGGACTTGGCGCCAAGAGTGGAGCAGTCGGAGAAGCCATCGGCTCAGTACTTGGAGGGATGTCGGAGGTATGTTGAGACTCTGGAGCCGATGACCCAAGCTGAAAAGGGTTTGGTAAGATAAATGAGAAAGTGGATGATAATAATAACAAGACTTGGCACGTACCTGAGGAGATGAGAGAGCCGATGTTGCTTGAGGAGAAGGTGGCGTTGGAGTAGCAACATTGGCATCGGTTTTCTGCTTCTTCAGGGAGGGGCGATGCGCTAACTTCTTCCGCTTTTGTCCCATCGGCCGAGGTACCTTGAGGAGAGCCGATGGAGTCGGAGCGTCGCGCCCCAGGTTTGGAGTGGCCGATGGAGGTTGATACTGGATCGGCCGACCACTGTTGCTTGTTCTTGGGGATTCGACGCTGGAAGCCTGCAAAATTAGAGATGAGAGTTGGTTGGAGAAGGCGATTAAGGCTTGCAGGTGTTACCTCTTCATCGGATTCGATATACTCGGTATCAAGACGGGAGCAGTAACAGGTGGGCGCTAAGCTGAACAAGTGTTTCTTCCATTCTGACCACCATCGGACAAAAGGCTTGGTGTTGGTAGTGCAGATGCACACCTCGGTGGTGGCGCCTAGCAGGAGGGAATCTGTCAAAGACCGCAGCCGATCATATTCCAGGGCGCTGCTGACCGTGCCTCGGGCTTGAAGTTTGTTGATGAAGAAGAGGCCGATGGGAAGCTGATGAGGACATTACTAGCTCGGATATGACCATAGCTACCTTATGTACTCATCAACTAAAGGTGCATACTTTCTACGTAAGATTTACATGTTATATATTTGAACAGACGTTACTGCACCATGAGTTTTGTATGTTCTTGTATGTAGAGATACTTACTTGGGTGAAGGGAAAGAGACCGAGTGCAAGGAACGCATGGATGATCAAAGAAGTTGACTGGGGACCAAACCAAGACCTTACCCAATTCTACTCATACATCACCACGTCACTTTTGGTCCATAGAAGGCAAGAGATGAAGTTCTGCACGTTTTGGATTCGGATTCGGGTCTCCTGACAGCATCAACTTCAAACGGACCTAGCCGCTGATCCAGAAGGACTTTTGGGGCCCATAAGTACTTGTTGGAAAGCTTATGGAGTCTACTTTCAGATGGTTTTAGTCCCACATCAAAATTCCTCCTGAGCTGTCTGGAATCGTCGAAACAAGACACGTACCTCTTCCAGTCCGAGTCTGTTTTGGGCCTTGGGCCTTGTAATTGTGTCGTGGGCTAACCCATGAGGAGTGCGCCCCTCACAGGGCAAATCCTAACCCTAGGACGTCCTAACTCATATATATATTCAGTAGCCGCCGCCGTTTAGAGGTGGGTTTTGATAGATTGAAGTTTTAGCCACTGCTACTTCGCTTGAAGCGCGCGTGTCGACTAGATCGCCCGTCTTCTTGTTATTGGAACCCCACCTCTTGTCTTTTCAGATTGAAACTTCATATTTGATTTAGCAATTCAGTGCTTGTTCACCTCGTTCTTGCTTGTTCTACGATTGCTTGCAGGAATAAGGTTGATCTGCACCGGCAAGATCAACAACCCTTGGAGAGGTCTATCGATCGCTAAGGCGCAACAACACAACGTCTCGTATGGTTGTAGTCGGGTCGTCAACGTTTCTCCCAAATCGTAGTTACCTTCAACTCACCGAAAGATCGGGCCACCCCTACTCCTATCAAGTGGTATCAGAGCTTTCGTTGCTCGGTGAGTATTCATCTACCCATAACCAGAAAAAGTCCTACAAAAAAAAGGTTGCATCATTACCAAGACATCTTTGAGCCGCTGCATTGTTCTTTTTAGATTTTGCTTTATTGAGTTTTCAGTTGCATCGTCATATCGTGTTGCTGGTCTTAGTGTCTAGTCGTTTAGAGTTTCAAGTTCTTGTCACGTCTAGTACCACTTCCTCCGCCGCCGGTTTCCACACCACCCCCACCGCTGCCATAAATATTGCTGCAATTCACATCGTCACCGCCGCCACCACCACCACCTTTGCTATCTATATCACCTTAGCATCCATATCTCGGACGGTTCCTGGTCGTTTCCCTTAGTTAAATACGAGCTTTGAAAGAGTTCTACTCAGATTGGCAAGTTTGAACCGAGTGCGATTCGGAGTCAGTTGAGCTTTGTTAGTAAAATCGTCGGATTTGTTCCATACGGAATCGGATTTGGGTGTTTAAATATTTGTTGGAAAGCTGACGAGCAGATCTACATCTTTGCTTTTGGGCACACTCCCATATCTGGTCGTCTTCCTTGTGATTGGAGACCTACAAAGTTCAGCTGTGTTCCTAGCTCTGTTTTCCTTATTTTTGGCCAGATTTCCTTTGTTAGTTTCTTTGTTATTAGTTTGGTCTTTGGAAATTTATTTCTTTCCAAAAAAAAAGGCAGAAAGGTGCTTAAAAAAAAGAAAAAAAAGCCACACCAAAAAAAAAGGAAAAAAAAAGGAAAGAAAGAAGTGAAAAAAAAACAGTCTAAGCCTCACCTTTGTTCTTTTCAGCGAATTCCTTTTAATTCTGTTCGGAGTCGTTTGTGGTATCATTGGTGCGTAGGCTTGCGTCTCTAGTACGTTCTAGCCTAGGACCAGCATAGTACTGACTTTGAACGATTATTCAGTTTTGCATTTTCTGATTTGAGCATTTGCTATCCTTTGCTACATATTTAAGCCTACCTAGAGCTCCACAGATTTGATTGCAGTCGTACAAGAAAGTGTTTGTCAAGGCATCGATACATCCAACCTCCATTGGGTTTTGGTTAAGTCGGTGTGGTCACTATTCGGCTTGCATTGGTAAGAACTTGTAAGAGCTTGGTATAAAGCTTGAGTGTGTGTGACTTTTGTGCCTCCACTACCTAGTAGTTTATAGGAGCGTGCATATTTTTGTGTATGTTCTTGTTTTCTACTAACCATGGCAGGAGTATGCAAGGCGATTGGAGATGAATGTGCTCAACTTCAACCTCTTCGTCGAGATAAGAGGAGTGATCAACATGATACATGTCAGGTATGTGCACTACCTTATTTTGAAGGAAACTATGATCCTCATGCATACATTGAATGGGAGATAGCAGTAGATAAAGAATTTGAAATGCATAATTTGTCTGAGAAACAAAAAGTTATGTTTGCCTCTAGTGTTCTTGTTAAAAGTGCTTCATATCATTGGAAACATCTTTGTAGGCATAATAAATGACCTCAATCTTGGAAAGATCTGAAACAATATTTGAGAGATGTTTATGTTCCCATGTATTATGCTAATATTTTGTTCAATAAACTACAATGTTTGAAACAAGGTAGCAAAACCGTAACATCATACTATCATGATTTGTATACTTATCCGTTGCGTTGTGGTTTAGATGAATGCGAGGAAGCTATAGAGATAAGATTTTTACGTGGGATTAACCAAGAAATTTATGATATGCTTGCACACGAAACTTATAATTCTCTTCCCCATTTATTAGAGCTTGCATGTGAAGCTGAAAGTCAAATTAAGAACATGAGGGAGCAACAAGTTAGGTTTGCGCCTCCCATTACTAACGTTTTGCAGGAAGTTCAACGTATTTACCAAAAGGAGGAGAAGGAAATAGTTGAGATGCCAGTGGCATTGCTTGAGAAGGAAGATGAGGAGCATGAAGTACCAACTTTATATGAGAGTTTGGAAGGTAAGCTAAGTGATGCTGCAGTTAATCAAGGTGAGTATTCTCAAGCTAAATTACACATGTCTACTTTTCATGCTATGATAGAGCAACCAATAGTGGAACCCACCGCAGATTTGCCTTTGTCATTGCTATTGCTTGTGATAAAGAAGAGTTGTGTGATAAAGCTTCACTTATATCCATGCCACAACTAGTGAATGAATATGTTAGTAATGTTGTTGAACCACCATGTGCTGATTTTAGACATGTTGTTCACATTGCTAACAAGAATGAAGAGCTTAGATTGCTATCTTCTTTAAATACTTGGGGCTATATTCAATTTGATGATCTTTGTCCACTCCATTGTTTAGAGAAGAAATTATTTGTTAGATCTGATTTGCCATGTCCTTCTCATATGATTTTTTTATGTTATTGGCAATTATGATAATAAAGGAGAATATAATGTGCATAGAGTATACATTTGTTCGAATTTTAATATACCTCCTTTTCATAATGACATGTCTTGTTTAGAGGACCGCATGAGTATAAATAATTCTCTATCTAGTTCCTCTAGTTGTTTAAATGAGTTGCAGGTTGGTTTGCAAGAAGGGGAATGTTGTAAACTGCTCGACACTACAAAGTGTTCTCTGTGTTTAAAAATTTTAGAATCCAACCATATGCACAACACTACCTCACCCTATGTTGTCAAAGATAAAGATAAGTTCATCAGGCTTAATGACAAGGTGAAACCGTGGACAGTTTCCAATCAAGAAGGGGAGGATGATGAGGACATTACTAGCTCGGATATGACCATAGCTACCTTATGTACTCATCAACTAAAGGTGCATACTTTCTACGTAAGATTTACGTGTTATATATTTGAACAGACGTTACTGCACCATGAGTTTTGTATGTTCTTGTATGTAGAGATACTTACTTGGGTGAAGGGAAAGAGACCGAGTGCAAGGAACGCATGGATGATCAAAGAAGTTGACTGGGGACCAAACCAAGACCTTACCCAATTCTACTCATACATCACCACGTCACTTTTGGTCCATAGAAGGCAAGAGATGAAGTTCTGCACGTTTTGGATTCGGATTCGGGTCTCCTGACAGCATCAACTTCAAACGGACCTAGCCGCTGATCCAGAAGGACTTTTGGGGCCCATAAGTACTTGTTGGAAAGCTTATGGAGTCTACTTTCAGATGGTTTTGGTCCCACATCAAAATTCCTCCTGAGCTGTCCGGAATCGTCGAAACAAGACACGTACCTCTTCCAGTCCGAGTCTGTTTTGGGCCTTGGGCCTTGTAATTGTGTCGTGGGCTAACCCATGAGGAGTGCGCCCCTCATAGGGCAAATCCTAACCCTAGGACGTCCTAACTCATATATATATTCAGTAGCCGCCGCCGTTTAGAGGTGGGTTTTGATAGATTGAAGTTTTAGCCACTGCTACTTCGCTTGAAGCGCGCGTGTCGACTAGATCGCCCGTCTTCTTGTTATTGGAACCCCACCTCTTGTCTTTTCAGATTGAAACTTCATATTTGATTTAGCAATTCAGTGCTTGTTCACCTCGTTCTTGCTTGTTCTACGATTGCTTGCAGGAATAAGGTTGATCTGCACCGGCAAGATCAACAACCCTTGGAGAGGTGTATCGATCGCTAAGGCGCAACAACACAACGTCTCGTATGGTTGTAGTCGGGTCGTCAACGTTTCTCCCAAATCGTAGTTACCTTCAACTCACCGAAAGATCGGGCCACCCCTACTCCTATCAGAAGCTGACCAAGACCAAGCTGGCGGGAGCCAACTGATGGATGGTAGAACTCATACGATGGATGAGTTCGGCCCAGAGAGAAGCCAGTTGGCAGCAGACAAGGACTGATAGCCGATAGGAATATGGCCTTAGACTCATCATCATTCAGAGCTTTGAGTGGATCAAAGTTAGAAGGCATCTCGAATGATGATGCGTCGTTGTAAGCAAACCAAAGAGTGGCCTCCCTGGTGAAGCCATAATAAAATCCTTTGAACCACTGACTAACCTCAGCAGGGGTTATCTTGCCGCCGGAGAGGGCCGATGCAGCTTCGCCCATAGAGATGCATCGGCGATAAACAGGGTCTTGATCTTCTGGGTGGTCGGCTGGGAAGGATTGCTTGAGGAGAGAAGTTTCTGGGATGGCCTTGGAGGTATAGATATTGAGCCAGAGCTGAACAAACCACCAAGGGCCCCCAATATGGCTGACGGGCTGGCCGGCCGATAGTTTAGTTGCCACCTGATGAAGCAGCTGGTAGGTGGCGCCAAGGAGATAGTGCCCCAACGGAATTTGTTTCCTATCGGCCAAGCACTCTGCCAGGCATTGCATATTGGTCGTCGGGCCGAGGGTTGCACCGCCAAAGACGAACCGTTCCAACCACAAGTTCAAGAAAGCGACGTGCTCCCGATCGTCAACTGGTCCAGTTCCCTTGTTGTGGAGAGATATATACCTAGACCAACCGCCGATGTTCTTCGCCTGGAGCCGATGAGTAGGCTTGAACCGGAGTTTGAAGGGGTTGATGTAGCTCGTTGTATCCAGGCAGGTGAGCATGGTCACATCCAGCAAAGTGGGGGTCATCGGCCCATGCCCAAACAGAAAGGCATTGAGAGCATCGGACCAGAAGTATGAGGCTGATGTAAGCAGGGATTCATTTCTCTCCATGTCGGCCAGAGAAAGATTGATGCAGTGGCCGATATGGGATTCTTCCCAATAGGTTCTCTTCGCAGCAGATACCCTGATGTACCAATCTCTCCACCCAGGCAGTTTGCTTGGCCACGACCTAAAGCTGTTGGACCAGTCGCCGATTCGCATAGCCGAGTTCTTGAAAGGGATACGCTGGGTCTCAGCGCTGATGAAATCGGTGGGGTCTTTGCTGCCCATAGGGCCATGATAGAAAAAATTGGGGAAATCGGCGGCTGGGATCAAGATCTGACCTCTAAGATGCTACAGTAAACAAGAACACAGCGAAGAACAGATGAAGAACGGGGCAGATCGGGTTCGTCTAGTTTGCAGATTAGGGAAAAAATAATCGGGTGAGAAGATTATCTCAGGGACTGCAGATGCCGATGCCATCGCAAGAAAGGAGGAGGATGCGGAAATCAGCGGCTGAAGAAGAGGGCTGCGACAGTTCGTCTGGATTTGCTAGAGATTGTTGAAGGCTTGGAAGATGAAGCGGTGGTGCTCTGATGATGTGAAAGCGTAAAAAAGGCAAGAAGACGAAGCGTTTTTATAGGGATGTGACAACCGAGCGGGAATCGAGGCCATTGGCACTGTTTCAAACAATTATGGCAAGTGGGCTACGTTGGGCCGCCTTGGTTTGGGAGAGATCTAAAGGCCCAAAGTAAAAGAATTTCGAAGTCCTATAGAAGAACTCCGAAATTGGGGGGCATGTGTTAACGCCAAAATTTGGTAAGGCCCTGTATCGGATTCGGTCAAAGGAGAGATTGCAGTCAACTGACGGAGAAGAGACCGGAATCGGGAAGGAGCCGTGAAGACCGTTACTTGGCAGTTGTTTACTGTACCTATTAATTAGGCAGGTGTTTATTTTTAGGAAATCTGACCTCGTGTCCGGTCAGGATTGGTTAGCGTTTTGCTGTTAGGGATAGGAAATCATATGTCGTGTCCTATAAGGACTCATGTAACTCGGGGTATATATACGTATGCCCGGGTGCCTTGTAAATTATCACAAAGATCAATACAAACTTCGGCGCATCGCCACCCTTTCGACGGGATCCTGCTTCTCGAGCCGGGCTGCATCGGTTAGGTCCGAACTCCTGCGAGAGGGTAAGTCTCGTCACCCCGGCTACCTATCGGCTAGGACTTCCTCGGTTAGGTCCGATATTCTAGTCAGTTTAAGGTAGTCGGCTTACCACGATATATTTACTTTATCTATGGCTGCATCAGTTCAGTTTGACCTCATAGATTGATTAGGTATATCACATCACGCGTGCGTAGATCGTATCGGCTTACTGGGAGCGGTTTATCATCAGTTTGTGCTGCATCGGTTAGGTCCGACCTACTAAACTGCTAGCGATAAACCGATCCTGCTAAATCGATGCCTTATGCGCAGGCGTCTTATCGGGGTGTATAGCCGATAAGTTATCTTCATCACGATCGCATTATATCTATCGGCCTATTGAGGTATCGTTATCATCATTGGTCTATGCTGCAATGGTTGGGTCCGATCTACTAGACTGACGATAATAGCTTTACTCTTGATGAGCCGATGGGTGTCATGCGATGTTGTTATCGGAGTGCTTAGCCGATATGTTATCTGCTGAAGCCGACTATATTTACTTACCGTCATATTGTATAATTATTCTGCTCAATAGTCAGCTGGTTCATCAATCGTTTATTATTTATTATTGCATGCTTTATCACGTATTCTTGCCTGTATTATTATCCTGATCGGCTAAGGGCTAGCCGATTGGTTCATACTGCCGATCCGAGTACAAGTGCAAGCAGGTTCCCGGGCACGACCCCAGGCGAGGGCCCGGGCGCGAGCTTAGGTAAGGACCCGGGCACAGGCCCGGACAGTGGATGAAGACCCCGGGAGCCGATATAAGCAAGGGCCCGAGCATGGGCAGATTCTCACGGCAAAACCAGTAACACTAAACTATGATCGGCTAGAATTCATCTGATTTATTTACTTATGCGTTCTATATGTTTATTTTAACACGTTTATAGCCGGTTTTTGAGTATCCCTTCGAGGATCGGCTAGCGCAATATTTTATGTTATCTTTCCTGCCATCATCGGCTTCTGGTCGATGTATAAGTGCTACAGTGCTCATCGGCTATCGGCCGATGAAATGAGTCTAGATTGGCTTCCAGCCAATTGGCTCATTGATGTGCTTGCTGAGTACAGTGGATGGCACTTAGTCTTGCTATATTCCCCCTTTTAGAAGTGAAGACCTTTGCGTTGAAGATGGGTTAGAAGACTTTGGCTTATACCCCACTTGAGCTTGCCTATGGAGTGGAGTTGAAGCCTCGTTAGTTTCGCCTTTTCGCTGCTGTTCTCTTCCGTGTGAGAACTAAGTGCCTCTTCTATAAGTATTTATGTTTTATATACGTTTGGATCTGTTTATTGATTTGCAATTTTGTGTACCCTGGCTTGATTCCTAAACAGGGATTTTAATACACAAAGTAGTCTGGAAATTAGCTAAATTTCTGGGCGTAACAGCCCCTGAGATGGTGGAGATGCTCACCTACATCAAGGACTAGGAGCTGGGAGAAGCAAGGGCACAACATAGTGTGGGGGACAATGAACTTGAAGAAGCCTTCAACAGCATGTACCTTAATGATACTGGTAGTGATGTGTAATGTGTTGCTAAGTGTTAACTTGTGATCATGTGATGTAATGTTGAACTTGAACTATTGAACTTCTTTTGTTAGCTAGGATGTACTCTTTTTTCCTTCTTAGGGTTTTCTCACGAGGTGTGAGTTTTTACCTAAGAAGGTTTTTAACGAGGCAGCCATCCATCAACTATGTAATAGCTAGCTCAATAATGTGAACTGTGAACTATGATGTGTTGTGATTTGAGTATTTGAGATGGATTTGTTTGTATGTTTATCTCAAAATTGAGAATTTGAAATCATGTTGTGTTCATGGGCCACGGGCTGGCACAGCCTGTTAATTCAGCCGTGTTTTACGGGCCAGCACGATAGGAAAATAGGCCCAGCATGTCATGTATGGGCCGATGGCACAACCCACAGGCAGGCATGGCACAGTACAGCATGACAGTACCACCGTGCCGTGCCTGGCCCGGTGCTTTCGTGCCCGTACCGGGCCGGGCGGCACGTTTGGCCATCTATAGCGAGGTGTCACCGATTAGGACCCGTTTTGAGGTGAGATCCAAGGCCCAACTTGACTAATGGGCCAGTTGTTTACAGTATGGAGGCATAGCCAAGTCACCTCAAGCAAAGTGCAGATTTTACAACATGATGTTTGATTAGATTTTTTAGGTCCTAGGATAGGACAAACTCCCCTTCCTAATACATCTGCATCTATCCACACCAACAACCAAGGTTTACCTTACCGTTTTGGGGAGGTTACCGCCCCCCACGATAAGGCGGTTACCGCGGTAACCGCCAAAAACCACATGAATTTTATCTCCAAAAATATAAATTCAAAATTTTTAAATCTTGTTACCACGGTTAGCTCGTGGTTACCGCGTGATAAGCCACGGTTACCGTACAGTAAGCCGCGGTAACTGCGGTATGTTGAAGCTGAAAAGAAAAAATTACGAAAAAATTATAAAACATAGTAAAAATTCTAGAAAATTGTAGAAAATTCAGGAAAATTATGGATCTCTAGAAAAATAATGTAATATTGCATAACCCTTGCTATATTTTTTACACTTAAACAAAGTAGAAATTATATTCCGACCCATCTCTTTTTTTTTTTAATTTTGATGGAGCTCTAAAATATAAAAGCAAACTTTATCATTTTCACAAACTTTCTTCATCATAGTGATCCACAATTTAAGTACTACCTATTAGAATTTTTTAGAATTTTTTTATGTTTTTAAAAAAATTAAATTCGAATAAAATTCGGACAAATCATATCTCCAGTTACCCTTACCGTACCCGGCGATATGCGCGGTTACCATGGTAACCGCGCGGCAACCGGCGATATGGGAATCCCTGCCAACAACGTATTACAATCCAAGCATTTGCCAACAATTTCAGAACCCAGCTAAGAATGAAGGAATATAATTAAGCAAGAGGGAATTAAAATCTGAATCCATGATAAAAAGCCATTTGTAGCCAAGAATTCAATAATTGATTCTTGGTTGCACAGTTTCTATTGCAATAGTCAAATGCTGCTAAATGAAGCTTGCATGTACTGAGGACAATTTAGCTATTTCACAAGATTTTTTACTGCTTTCAGTGGCAACAACCTCTATTCCACATAAGGGAAACTAAGATAGAAGAAAATGGCAGCACATTACTTACTATAGGCATGACGACTATACACAGTAGGTACGTATAAATAGTAAGTCAAGGACAAGCCAATAAAAACAATTTACCTTTCCTGTTTATTTTACTGGATATCATATTTTGCCTCTTATCCTATTGTTTTTGCCTCTTATAACCTCATCTCTCATATGCTATGACATGAAAAAAAAGATGGTATTTCCAGCATGCCCAATAATAATAATAATAATAATAGCAGTAGTAATAATAATAATATCATGTATTTAAGTTGATTTAGACATTCTACCTTCTTGAGAAGTGTTCTGTGGTCAGCCACCAGTCCATTAATTACATGCATGCAAAGCAGGAGCCTACCCTCTAGTCCTTTCGGTCTATGATGAATTGTCTAATTCATAATAAGGGAGATCAATGCCAAACACTACTGAATATGTAATATTTCCAAACCATGCTAAACACAAGGAGCTGACTTTGGTTACAAAAATTTCAGAACCATGTACTGGAAGCAATAATCCCCCTCTGGGCTGGATAGCATTAGTATACAAATTCACTAATTCACCTGTTGCTAACACACTTGATGAAAAGAAAACGAAAAAAGAAAGAAAAAAAGAAACCGTACGTTACCTTCTGGTTGCTGCCACCGTGACGAAGCAGATGTTCGCCTGGATCTGAAGAAAAAGGCAGGCATACAACAAATACCTCCATGGAAAACGCCGTTAATTTTGCCAACTCCAAGAAAACATCCAATACTCCAGGAGCATCCTCCCTTATCGCAATGGAGTCAGCCATTTTTCAGAGCAAACACCAAAAAAATCAATAATATTGAAGTAATGAAGTGGTATCCCGCAATGTAAATAAATCTTACAAATTTGTTCTCCCTACAGCATTATCTTGATTATTTTATAACACCAGTATAGTATGGGAAAAAAATTATATTTGAGATTTTTCTTGATCGCTTTTCTCTTGAATCACCTATAGTGAACTTAAAACACTTTTGGCATCATTCTATATTGCTATTTATATAACACACATGGATGAAGAACCAAATCATGATGAAATATGTAGGACCTTGTAGATAAATGGCATGCATACTTTATTGGACATGAAACCAGTCAATTATCAATTCTCTAAGTATCACACAGCTCGAAACCACTATTTTCAGCAAATCTCAAAATTTGACATCACACACGGCAGGAGGAAAGAGAAATTGGTTTAACTTTCTTTGTAGGGGAGGGGTCTCGGACGATGGAGAGCAAGATGTAGGCCGGGTCCGTTAGGATCAGATGACTCCATGCACTTTTGGGGACTCCACTACTATATAGAGGAACTATGAACGGTTATTCTCATTCTGCTTATGGTACATAACAAATAGAAAATACAATATTTGCAAACTCAAGCACGAACATACCAGGTGAAAATAATCCGTTATATACAGTCAAAAGGTCAGAGATCGATATTAATGATGCTATGTACAATTTGATTACCAGCACAGTTAGACTTCAACAGACCAGGTGAAAATAATCCATCATGTACAGTCAAAAGGTCGGAGATCGATATTAACAATGCTATGTACGACTTGATTAGCAGGACTGTTAAACTTCTGTCCATACAAAAGGATGTTTCAGTAAGAGCCTTGACCTGTTTCTACAGTCAGTCCTTCCTTTCAAGAAAAAAATGGCTGATCTTACTATAGTTTATATATGCATCTGAATGAATTATAGTTGTCCAAGAGGAAGGTTACACAAGACTCAATCGGAAATGGAGATAATAACACATACTTTTTTGGCGGGTGTATAAGAGCGACGCTAATAACACATATTTTTTCAGTTTCACATTAAATAAATATGTTCTCTCTCTTTTCCTTTTGGCTATCAAGCAACCATCAGTGACAGCAGTCCCATTTAAGTACTCAACACTTAAGAAACAGATGGTATAGGTTCAGTAGAGTAGGAGGGAAATTGAGAGAACATCTTCTGATCAATAATGCCAAACAAGGCTCATCCTCCGACCAGTTGTACTAAAACATTTTGACTACCAATACCAAACCAAAATGCTGACTACTAAAAATGATCCAGTAAGGAATGTCAGCATCTATCATACGTGAAGCTTCTAAATTTTGTTTTATACTACCCTGTAAAACTATAATACAGAGTTTCTGGCAAGAAAATTAGTTCCCCAGTCATGATAGATCAGCAAGCAATATCACTACAGTCTTATATCTTCAAATTCTCATTTTCAAGATAAAATATACAGTGTGCAGGGAATTCATAGAGTTGATTTTAGAATATACGAATACAGTGTACAGGGAATTCATAGAGTTGATTTTAGAAGATATGAATGAGCAGCATTCAGAGTAATTCCAAATAGTTAATATGTTCATGGTTAAAGACAGGGACAGATCCAAGGGGTAGGCTTCATCAGGTTCTAGCCTACCCTCCGATTTTTGCAAAAAATTTTCAAATATATATGATATCTAAGTTGTAAATGGATGGAGGAGGAAGAACAGGCATAGGAGCCGTCGGGAGCTCTAGGAAGAAGAAGAACAGGGGTAGCGATCGTGATTGGGCTATTGGGGGATTAAGTGATTAAGGCTCATTTGGAAAACTTGTCCCTCAGGCCCATTAACATGTTGACTCATTTAGGGTCGGAGACTTGTGGACTAGAACCAACGCCCCTTGCGTGTGCAGCAGCAGCGGCGGCGGCGGCAAGCAGCGTGGCGTGACGGTGGCAAGCAGTAGGCGTGGCCCGACGGCGGCAAGCAGCAGGCAACAGGCAACAGTGAGTCCGTGACATTCTTTCAATCTTTCTAATTCTAGACTTCTAGTCTTTACTCTCTAATATATTTATCTATTGAGAGGATTTATAATTTATAAAATTTATTGGTAGATTTGCAAATTGCAATGGAGAAGAAAACAACATTGCTTAATTACTATACTAGCAATTCAAGTGACACACCCCAAACTGATGAGAGCACAAATAGACCAAAGAGGCATCGAGTAGAATTTGATCCTAATGAAATTTTTGCCGATCCAACAAAACGAATACAAATAGATGATTATGCTCCTGAAATTAGAGATCAAGTGAGGAGGGCATATTTGTTGAATGGTCCTAATAGAGCACATGGGCATAATTTTTCAATGACATTAGATGGTAAGATTTGGAGATCCTTTCAACGGAATTGGTTCAATAAATTTAATTGGTTGGAATATAGTGTAGAAAAGGATGTTGCATTTTGTTTCTATTGTTTTCTTTTCAAGAAATCAGCACAAGCCAACACATTTGGAAATGATGTTTTTTCCAAAGAAGAATTCAGTCGATGGAAAACAGCTTTGGATAGTTTTAATAAACATGTTGGTGGTCCAAATAGTTTTCACAACATTGTAAGGGGTGAATGTGTTGACTTCAAGAACCAACGAGCAAGTGTTTTTAAAAAAATTATTACTTTCTCTAAGGAGTATGAAATTTCATACAAAATACGTTGACTGCTTCTTTAGATTGTGCAAGATATCTCATATCACAAGGGGAAGCCTTTCGTGAACACGATGAATCATCTACTTCCATAAATAAGGGAAATTTCAGGGAAATGTTGGATTGGTACAAAGATAAGAAGGATGGTGTGAAGGAGGCATTTGAAAGAGGTGCTAGGAATGCACTTATTATTTGTCCAGAGATTCAAAAGGACCTTGCAAAATGTTGTGCACAAGAAGTCACAGATGTGATTAAGGGTGAGATTGGGGATAAGAATTTCTCGGTTCTTATTGATGAGGCTAGAGATTCATCAATAAAAGAGCAGATGACAGTAATTGTGAGGTTAGTTGTAAATCTAGTGTTTTATTTGTACCATTTATCCATTATTCCATTGTTCTATTATTCTAACCTTCTAATTCCTCATTGTCTTGGCTGCAGATTCGTGAATGATCATGGAAAAGTCATGGAAACGTTTCTTGCAATTAAGCATATATCAGATTGTACATCTTCTGCATTGAAGGAGTATTTTGTTCAGGTACTTTTCCTCCATGGTTTACTTATTTCTAGACTACGTGGGTAGGGATTTGATGGAGCTTCAAATATGAGAGGTGAATTTAATGGCCTGCAAAAACTAATTAGGGATGAGAGTCCATATGCTTTCTATGTTCACTGCTTTGCTCATCAATTACAATTGGTTGTTGTCGCTATTGTCCAAAGTAGTACATCTATTGCTGAATTTTTCAACTATATTTTCTTGATTGTGACTCAAGTTAGTGCATCTTGCAAGAGAAAAGATGCATTACTTGCTAAACATCAATATGTGTTGTTGGACAAGTTAGAGAAGGGAAAGATTTCAGCTGGGACAGGACTGCATCAAGAATCATCCATAGTTAGACCTGGAGATACTCGATGGGGATTACATATGAAAACTTTGCTTCGTATATACCAAATGTGGGAGGCAGTGGTGGATGTTCTAGTAATTATAAGTGGAGATGCTCGTGAGCACTCAAGTCATGATGGAGCTGCAGGTTTGGTAAAGAGGGAGTGCTTTGAATTTGTGTTCATCATGCATTTCTTAATATCCTTATTGAGCATCACAAATGAGCTATCAAAATCTTGGCAAAGGAAAGATCAAGATATTGTTGAAGCTATAGGTTTGATCTTAAATGTGAAGGAGCGCCTGCAAGATATGAGGGACAATAGATGGGATCCATTGTTCGAGCAAGTCAAAAGCTTTTGTGAGGCATACGAGATTGATGTGCCAAACATGGATGATCTTATTGGAGTTATGGGTCAATCTGTTCGGAGGAAACACAAAGTGACTCAATATCATTATTACAAAGTTAACATTTTCAATGTCGCTATTGATGTAACTTTGCATGAAATGAATCATCGCTTCAATGAAGTCTCCTCCAAGCTAGTGGTATATATGTCTTGCCTTGATCCAAGAAACTCTTTTTCTAAGTTTGATGTTAACAAGCTTGTTGGACTTGCTGAGATTTATGCTGAAGATTTTACAATAGCTGACCGGTTATTGCTAAGAAGTCAGCTTCAAACCTTCATTCTCAATGTTAGGAGAAGTGAGCAATTTAATGAATATCATGATATTTCAAGTCTTGCTCAGCTGATGGTTGAAACCAGAAAACATAGAACCTTCCCATTAGTGTATCGTCTCATTGAGCTGGCATTGATTCTCCCTGTTGCAACATCATCTGTTGAGCGCATATTTTCAACAATGAATATTATCAAGACATATTTGCACAATAAGATATCAGATGATTGGCTTAATGATTTGATGGTATGCTATACTGAGCGAGAGATATTCAAAAGTATCGATAACGATATAATCATGAAGTGTTTCCAAGCCTTGAAAACCCGTAAAGTATCCTTCCCTCGTGAACGAATCGCTTCGACTTAGTGGTATGTTATTTCTTTTTGTTAATACTTGTTCACTCCTACCATTCATTTGTTACTAATTTTGCTAATTTATATGTACAGGTGGATGCTCAGTGCTCACTTCACTCTTTGCTAACGTCTAAAAGAATTCTCGTTTTACTACCTAAGACACCTAGACAAGGTACTCCTCTCTTGTGTATATTTTTCTAATTGATGATATATGTATTGATTTTGGCTTAGACTTAGACGTAGACTTCGAGCCCATCCTCTTTTTTTATCCTGGATTCGCCACTGGTTAAAGAAGATACCCTTGGATGAACCCTAATTCAATCATAATGAAAGAAGGAATAAAGAATCTTAATTCAATCATAATGAAGGCAAGAACCCTAATTCCCCTCCCCAGTGTACCTTGAATCTCATATCGTCATCAGTGGAGGCATGAGTGGCAATCGGTGGAATAGGCGGCGACGCACGCACCTTGTGGCTGATTTCGTGGAGGGGATCTCGGTGTCGTCGACGTTGGCCACGAAGGACAGCAGCATGCATGGGAGAGGAACTGAGGGTGGGGAGCAGCTCTTTGTCGTGATCGGTTAGGCTCGGGCAACACAAAAGTGAGGCGTCGTGACGATCTCCCTCCCACACCGTTGATCCCAAAGCTGCTGCTTGTGCCTACGCCTTTCGATCCGCCGAGGTCGGCAGCGGTGCGGGGACCAGTGTCGGCTGCGGCGCATCGGATCGGCGGCGACGAGGAGAGGGTGATGCTGGGGATCGGCGTTGGCGGCGGGTAGGAGGGGGCGGTGCTGGGGATCAGCGTTAGAGGCGGCGGTGCTGCAGATCGGCGATCGGAAGAGAAAGATGAGAGATTAGGGTTTAGAGAGAAAGAGAAAGAGGAAAGGTAGACGGAGTGTACACGCAGGGGGTGGGGGTGTGAGGGGGAGGGGGCACGGGGAATGGCTAAGTCGTTTGATGCAGATGGACAAAGGAATATGGCTTTGAGTCGTTAGATATGTCGCATGAGTCTTGAGTTACACAAGAGTATTATAGGATAGATTTGAGATATAATTTTTGGCATCTAATTTCTATTGAAAATATTTAAAATCCCTAATAAAAACTATAATAGTGTGAGGTACCTTTCAAAAAAATATTGATATATTATTTATATATCTAATCTAAATAATTAAAAAGGTGTTGATGTTAAAAACCTTTAAAAGTTTGATTTTGTTTTCTTTTAGTGTTCTTTTTCCCGAAACGGAATAGAATATGAATAGCACACTTGCTAAATTATCAAACGGTGTGATTTTCACAAAAAACTTTTACATTTCTTCAAATACTATTTTAAATCTATTTTTTAATTTTATAGTAGTTGATTTATTTATTTGTACCTCGAATCATTCAATTGTTAAGCATTCCATTCCATTCCATTATCTCTACTACTACAGAAGGAGGTTTTCGATAATATATCATTAAATTTATGTGCCTTTGATTTTTTACCATCCAATCCATACGTCTTTGATAAAATGCCACTAGGGCTACGAATTATTTGATTTCATGCCATTCTCTTTCTTTTTTTTCTTAATTTCTCTTTTTCTTTTTCATTTTCTCCTCAGCTTTCTGGATAGTTTTGCCCCGAGCCCACTTGTTAGATGTAAGAGAGGAGAGAGAATTACCGATCCATTCATCCAGTTCACGAGGGGAGGCCAAAGTCGTTGCGCTCTTCGTCGCCACCATCACAGTGTCACTGTCACAGGTCCCCACCAGTGCTATCACGGCGTCAGGGCTGCCGGCAGCGGCTCGGCTCGGCTCGGCTCGGAGCTTGGCGACAGGGGCATTGGGCGACGCTTGTAGGGGTGGGTTCTTGCGATGCGGCGCCGGGCGGTGGCGACAGCGATGGAGCAAATGTGACGCCCTTGTTTCTCTAGGTGAAGTAGCGAGTGAGGAGAGCTGATGGATCAATCGATCTGGTACTCTTTCCTTTCTTAGATCTAACAAGTGGGCCTAGGGGCAAAACAGTTCATAAAAATGAAAATGAAAAAGAGAACAAAGAAGATGAGAAAAAACAAAGAGAATGGTATGAAATCAAACAATTCACAATCCTGATGGCATATTATAAAAGACGTACAAATTGAGTGGTGAAAGATCAGCCATATGAATTTAGTGGTATATTGTCAAAAATCTCCTATAGAAACGGAGTCATCCTCCTTCCCTTCCCAACCATCGTATCACCCTACCCAAAAAAGTATGTTCCACCCAAAAAATACCGGTGTTCCATAAAAAAACACAGTATTCTATAAATAAATCCTATAAAATCACCATAATAGATTCTGTTACATAAGCATAACACAGAGAAAGCGTGGTTTCTTCCCGGACGGCATGTGTTTGTTACACCCTATTCTTTCCCACTTATTTAAGCCACTTATTTTCTCGTTTCCCATGAGCACGCTTCCCAAAACAATAAATAATGTGTTTTTTGTAAAAATTTTCTATATGAAAGTATTTTTAAAAAGCAAATAGATCCATTTTTCAAATTTTTAATAGTAAATACTTAATTAATCATACGCTAATAACGTTCTTCATTTTACGTGCGGATTATAAGCAAAATAAGAACACCACCTTAATCACGCTGGGCCACGATGGGCCGGGCGGCGGGTCTACAAGGGGCCTGCCAGGGCCGCTCTTATACACAAACAGGAGCAGGATCTCGTGCTATGTCCACCCTTTCTACTCCAGATACCTGTGAAACCCTAGCGACTCTTGCACCGGCGGCGGCGGCCTAGGCGAGGAAGAAGACGAAGAAGAAGCAGCCGCAGCGGCAGCAAGGCGAAAAATGATCTACGACGTGAACTCCCCCCTCTTCCGCTCCTTCCTCAGCCAGAAGGGCGGCGCCTCCTCCGACAAGAGGTAACGTCTCCTTCCTCCTCCGCCCCTCCCCCAAGCCGCCTCCTCCCCGCCTTCGCGGACCGCTTCTCGATCTGTTCCTCCTCCCGGATCGCTCGGTTCCGACTCGACGGGCGGTTGTTTGGAGATAATCGACGCGGTTAAAGCCCCGGATCGGTTTCGCCATCGCCGACTTTTGGTGGTATTCTCATCGAGGGGATTCTGCTGTAGCTTTCTAGTCTGTGAGCAAATCCTTGTTCTTGCCCTAAAAGTTGGGCAGACAAGATTGTTGTTTCAGCACTTACCGGGCTAGTTTTGCCGTTTGAATTCTTACGTATTCATTGGGTTACTTTCTTAGGAGTGTATATATGGTTTAGTATAGTCAGGACCGATTATATGTGGTAACAGGTAGCGGCACCAGTTCAGGCAAAACATTTGGTCTGGTAGAGCCGTTTTTAGCGCAATTGTTTGTGTGCCATTGTGCTAGAATCAAACTGTGTTTCGTAGCGAGCATATGCTGTGTGACTAGGTAAGAAGCAACTAGGTAAGAAGTTTTATTTCAGGAAAAAAAATCGGCTTATCAAAGTAAAACAGAAAAATTCAAGTGTTTTTGTGCGTTGAAGCTTGTCCTGTGCCGTGGAGTAGTCCACGGCAATCAGCACTGTGCATGGAAACATATTTCACACACGCATCCCTATCTCTAAAAATTGAACAGATGGCTTCTGCCTTTGCAGCAACTTGTTGTCTTGCATTATTTGATGATTGCAGTAGTTAATCCCACCAGTTTGCATTCAACAAATGTTGACAAAGCCCATTACTAGGTAAATGGCTGTATGATCTTGAATGATGTTTTGAGTTAAGATGGAAACTTGGAAAGCTTATTTCATATTCTTAAATGGTCATGTGATCATAATGGTGTTCTAAATTAGGATGGAAACTTTTGTAGTTTTCTTGTTGAATGGGAAAGTTTAGCTTTTTGCCACTAAGGTCCACTTCTAACTTTTGCCACTAATTGTTGCCACTTCTCAGTTTTTCCAACCATTAGTCTTCTTTGGTTTTCCTCTATGGCCAAAAACTCTGTTGTATTTCTACTATTAGAGGCACAGAGACTATTTACCAAGTTACACATGATCCGCCTATGTTTGAATAGTAGGAGGTGATAACTGTACATGTGCCTCTTTTAATGTATGGCAAGCTGGTAGGATATCTTTGTGTTTCGTGCTCTTTTAGGAGCCATTTTAGTTTGATGAAATGTCATAGGGATTAATTTGGTAAGAGCAAGGTACGGTTTAAAGAAATGAGCTTCCTTGAATACTTTTGGCTATCAACCTGAATTCAGAAAGAAAATAGTCTTCCCTTTCAATGGGAAGCTAACCCTTTTAAGTTGATACCTTTGGTGTGAAACATGTTACTAGATAATCCTTGTGTTAGCAAGAGTAACTAGTAAATTGTGTCCTACTTAGTTAAGGATAGGTAATAGTAGTCAATTTGGATTTTACATGTGAATCATGAAGCTTGTAGTAGTTTCATGAAGCTCTCTCTACTAGTTTTTACTAGAGTCTTGTAGTAGTTACTACAATGCTTACCAAAGGATAGCTAGGAGTTGAGTTTAGCTGTAAAAGTCTGGTACTGTAGCAGGTCGGTTACTGTTGCAACCGACTTGAATATTTATAAAAGGAAATGTATACCCTCTTGTAAAGGTGTGGAGGGGGGCTTGTGTAATATATGAACACACCTTTGGCTAGACTGAAGTATAGTTGAGTGATCCTACCAACAAAACGAGGAACCTTATGTGTTTTGTGCTTCCAGTTTTGAATGCATAGTCAGTAGTTGTGTCAGGTAAAATATATGGTAGAAACCCAACTTAGGTGAAAACTCATGTAAACCACAAGTCTTCTAAAATCACAAAAAAATCTCACATGTAGATGAGATAATGGTGGACAACTGTGTAAAAGATCGTGTCTGAATTTGACTTTTTTTTTTGAGATAAAAATGACAAATTTTAAAAAAATTGATCGGACTGTTTTCTGGTTCAAAATTTGTCATTTTGATATCTTAGAAACGAAGTTGAATTTGGATAAGATTTTTTACACAGTTGTCCATCATCATCTCATCTACATGTGGAATTTTTTGCTGTGATTTTAGATGATTTTTTTGTCGGTTTACATGAGTCACCTAAATTGGGGTTTCCACCATATATATTTACCCGTTGTGTGTTTCCATGCTGTGCACATCAGTAACCTTCATGAACTTGCTGTTCTGCACTGTTTCTAACATTGTTGGTTTTTGGATGACAGGAAAATGGAAGAACAAAAGCCAAAGGAGCAGAGGCCCAAGGCCAGTGAGAACAAGCCTGTAATGAATGAATGATGGCTTTCTGATGTGTTTGGTGCTTACCAGGAATAGGGCTTCAATCATGTGATTCCTATGTTTCTGTACTGTTCCAGTTTAAGTGAGTTGTTTATGTGAACCATGTCTGAATCTGAGAACTTCCCAACTATCAAGTTTCTTTAATTTAGCTTGATGATTTTGATGCCGTGAGATGAATGGAATGTTGCTGTGATATTGCCGGTTCAAACTTGCGGTTTAGTAAAAATAAAATTACAGGTATACTTATAGTTATCAAGCAAAATCGAAATTTGGACAATTTTTCGCTGATCTGAGCGCATATACTTCAAAGTTTTGGCCCGCAGGAGGAACGTGTCAGCTGACGGTGGTGGAGCTCCATGCATTATTCACCGGATTATTTTCTCTAGGTTTCTAGAGATACGTTTCCTTTTCTTAAAAAACTTTCTACTGTATTGCTTAAGCTTTGTAAAGTTTATTTTTTAAAATATTTAATTTATTTCTATAATTAACTAGATAATTTATATTAATAATTCGCTCTTAATATGTTTTAAACAGGGCATAAGTCGGCAAGCTGGGTAGTTGAGCCTGTATGGACCACAAAAAATTTATTGAACTTCTGCTTTTGTATTGGAAAAGAGATTCCCGACTGCAAGCAAAAGTTCAGCGGAGAGTTTAGGTTCACATGTCTGGGTAACGGCAGCAATATTATGATAAGATATCCTATACATACAGTCTTCTCTGTGTATACTAATTAACAAATATTATTAATTTTTTAAAAAAATATATATACATGTACTTCAAATAGTACTATACCTATATATAAAGCTTTTATCTTTAAATTCATTATACATAGAGAGAAAAATCTTGCCAGACTATTAGATTTTTTCTTTTTTTTTTGTTACGGCTAAAATATAATGAATTTAAAGATGAGATTTTATACAACAGTGTAATATTATTGAAAGTATATATATAAATTTTTCTAAAAATTTTGGTGATATTTATTAATTGATGTACATAATGTGCATGAAAAGTTTTTGTGTATAGGATATGTTCCCTGTAACAATAACATATATGCAAACTAATATGTTAAACACCAGTTGATCGTTGGGGAACTCGGGTTCTGACCAATAGGGAACCTAGGGAGGTGATCGTTCACCACGGTAGCCTCCGGCAAGGTAATCCTTTATCCCCGATGCTTTTTATTCTAGTCATGGATGTTCTCAACTCACTGGTTGATTGGGCGGCCTAAGAAGGATAGCTGCAAACTCTTGCTATTCGGCAAATGCAGCAGTGGTGCTCCTTTTATGCTGATGATGTGGTCCTGTTCTATTGGCCAACAGCTGATGATGAGGATATCATTAGCTCGGATATAACTCTAGCTACCTTATGTATTCATCAACCAAATGTGCATGCTTTCTATGTAAGATTTACGCGTTATATTTTTAAACAGCCGTTACTGCACCATAAGTTTTGTGTGTTCTTGTTTGCAGAGATACTTGCTTGGGTGAAGAGAAAGAGACCGAGCGCAAGGAACGAATGGATGATTAAAGAAGTTGATTGGGGACCAAACCAAGACCTTACCCAAGTCTACTCTTATATCACCACGTCACTTTTTGGTCCATAAAAAGCAAGAGATGAAGTTCTGTATGTTTTGGATTCGGATTCGGGCCTCCTAACAGTATCAACTTCAAACGGACTTAGCCGCTGATCCAGAAGGACTCTCTACAGTAGCCGTCATTGTTTAGAGTCGGGTTTTGCTTAGATTATTTTGTCTTTGAACAGTTTCACCGTTTATCGGTTTGTGAGACCCCAACTTGAGAGTATAATCATTCATCTGCAATTGAGTTGTAATATTTCTTGTTCTTGCTTGTGTTCTTTGATTCGCATTCAGGGATTAGCCTTCGTGGTGAGGTCAACCAGGCAGCGCACGGTTGATAACGAGAGGAGACGTGGTGCTGCGATTGCAGGGTTCGGGTCTTGGTGATCAGAAGCCGGATTATGAGTATCGATTCTCCACCAAATCGAGAGTTATCCTTACCTAACGGAAGATCGGGCACCCCGTTGCCATCAGCTGATGATTTCTTAGTTATCACACATGTTCTTGATATTTTTGGTCATGATTCAGGACTTGTGACTAACATGCAGAAAAGCTCAGTAACTCCCATTAGGTGCAATGAGGAGGAGTTGGAAGTGATCACTAATGCACTGCCATGTGAGGTGAAGGATTTCCCTTGTTCATATTTGGGCTTGCCGCTGAATATTAAGAAGCCATCTAAAGCTGAGTTGCAAGCTCTTGTTGATAAGGTAGCAGATGACCTCCCAATGTGGAAGGCCTCCCTCATAAATAAGGCCGGTCAACTCATCTCGGTACAGGTAGTCCTTTCTGCCATCCCTATCTACCTTAGGATCATAATGGATCTTCTGAAGTGGGTTACGAAAGCCATTGATAAAAGAAGGAGGGGTTTTCTTTGGTTAGGACAGGAGAAGGCCGATGGCAGCAATTGCTTGGTGACTTGTCGCCCTCGGAACATGGTGGTCTCGGTATTCTTAATTTGGAATATATGAGTTGGACACTTCGTATCCGTTGGTTATGAATCTAGAAGACAGATAGTGATCGTGCATGGCAAGGCCTACCGGTTCGGGTTCCTCGTATGTCCCATAATCTCTTCAGTGTGGCTGTTGAATCACGAGTTGGGAATGGGCAGTCTACTCTATTTTGGACTGACAGGTGGTTGCAAGGAAGGAATATCTTAGAAATGGCCCCTAATCTGTGTATGTTGGTCACTAAGAGGGTGGTTAAACGTTGTATAGTGGCTCAAGCTCTCAATATCGGGAAATGGATCACGGACATCAAAGGGCCTTTGACTGTCCAAGTGATTAATGAGTATCTCTAGAAATGGGACTTGGTTGATGGTATAGGGCTGCAAGAAGACGTCCCGGATCAGCACGTTTGGAAGCTCACAGACTCATGGGTCTACACTTCCAAGTCTGCCTATAGGGCCTTCTTTGTTGGGAATGTTCGGTTTGCTCATTGGAGAAGGATTTGGAAGAGTTGGGCACCTCTAAAATGTGAGTTTTTTTGTGTGGTTGTCCATCTACAACCGATGTTGGATGGCGGATCGTCTTGCTAAGCGAGGCTTGCCCTACCCGGACGCTTGCCCGCTTTGTGATCAGGCTGACGAGTCGATAAAACACATCTTGGTTTCCTGTGTGTTCAATCGACAAGTTTGGATCTTGGTCTTGCAAAGGCTTGGCTTCTCCTCGACACTTTCGAACCAGGATACACGAAAATTCTCGAGTTGGTGGTCAGATACACGAAAATTCTCGAGTTGGTGATCAAGGACAGTAAGAGGCTTATAGAAGAATGATAAGAAGGGGCTCAATTCGCTAATCATCTTGGTCGCCTGGGAGATCTAGAAACATAGAAATAATTGAGTTTTCAATGGATCTACCCTTAGCGTGTCTGTGGTGTCCCAAGCCATAGCTAATGAGGATGCTCTCTGGTGCTTGGTGGGAGCTTCAAAGCTCCAAGAGTTGTTTACCAAAGCAATAGTTCCAGGACCATAGGAGGTCGGAGTGCATGTTTAGTTTTTGGGTGTGTGTTGTGTGTGGGTGTGTGTGAGGCTGTTTTTTTGTGTTTTTTAAGACCTTGGTGGGTGGGTGCTGGGATTTGGCTAAATCGTACTCCTCTCGTCTCTTTATTTCTTACTTAATAAAATAATATGCAGATCTCCTGTGTATTTGAGAAAAAAAAATTAAACACCAGTACACCACGCACCATGGTTAGGCCAGAAGTCCCATCCTGTACTCACCCAGAGCCATCTCTACATGCATATAAATGGGCCAATCAACAGAGCATCGCATCAGAAGTTGAGAGCCTTACACGGATTTGTAACAAGCGAAGTAGGGAGATCTTCAGGCTGCAACGACGAAGCTACCATCGACATACATAGCACGAATGGTGAAGCTTGGCACAACCGCCACCGCCGCGACGGTGCCTCACCACGTCGTCGTCGTATTCGTCTTTCTCCTGCTGCTCCTGCTGCTCGCGTTCGATGCCGTCGCCTACGACCCGCTCAACGGAAACAAAGCCGCATGCAA
The DNA here is from genome assembly GCA_003991445.1 of Oryza meyeriana var. granulata. NCBI lineage: Eukaryota > Viridiplantae > Streptophyta > Magnoliopsida > Poales > Poaceae > Oryza > Oryza meyeriana. The sequence goes on from RYFJ01003938.1 coordinate 26,233, forward strand.
CCCCAACTGCCCGGTGCCCGGTGGCCCGTACACCCGCGGCTGCCAGAGCTACTACCACTGCCAGTCGTAGCCCGTCGGCCCTCGGTGTGGTAGTGTGGCTAGAGACGCCTACATGCAATACGGTTCTGGATCGGGTTTGGATTATTTGGACTTCATTTCTTAGATTTGTGGTTAATTTGCTTTCTTTGGCTCATCTTAACGCCTTAATGGACAATGGTCAAATAAATGTAATGTTGATACTAGTGTCCAATCATCAACTTGATTGTACGATCAGTATGAATCTGACTATATATCTCCTTTATCTATCTAGCTAGAGAATCTAGATGTTTTTTCCCTAAACTTTTAATTCTCGATGTAAGAATCCCTCTACCATTCCATACGACAAAAGACAGCTGTATATAAAAATTGGTTTCTATCGGTAGCCCGTGATATCTCCTCACGGTACACTACATAAGCGAGTATTCTTATGGATCATCCATGCAAAGCACAGTATAACTGTGAAAGGAGGTACATATGAAAATCAGTTTTTTATAGTGTATCGTCACTTTATCGAACAGCTAGCAACTCTAGTCATTTGAGCTGCTAGGCGGTAGGATCGCACGTGAAGCCTTCAAACAAAATAGATATGAAAAGTTTTGTCGGATCAGTTGTACTAATACCATGCTCACCGACACTACTTGAGACAATTCCTTTCAAGTAATTAACATTATCATCCCATTACGTGTAATCTGAAGAATTAATGGTTTTGCAACAGTAGGTGGCAGAGTGAAGGGGCCTGGCAGGGAGCTTGGCTGTCCCTATGAAACACACAATTAGCATTATAATTAATAATTAGTCAGAGCTCAGAGCTAGTTCTTTAGGAGTCCAGCAAGCAACCGAGAGGCTGGTGCTTTGCTTCAGTTTGAAGAATCATTTTGCTTACCACGTGAACTTCTTGTTGGAAAATATAGCAGTTTAGGTTTCTTCGTTCCATAAATAAATTGTGATCATGATGATCATGTAACACGAGGATATCCTAGACATGATGGGCTACGCTTGAATTGATAGATCTAATGTAGTCAACTACAGAAATATCAGGAGACAAATTCCGGAAGATATTATTAGAATGTACCGATCCAGTGTAAAGGAGTTATTAGCAAAAGGCATAGAGGATGTATAGTTGGCCGGATGGGCCAGGCCCATTGGGCGGCCCGAGGCATGGCCTAAACACGGCATGACCCGATGTGAATAGTCCCATGCCGGCTCGGCCCTATCCATCGGGTAGTGCTTGGGCCACCAATCCGGCCCGTAGTGCCGGCCCGGGCACGACCTGATTTTTGGGCCGGCATGATGGTGGCCTGGCTCCCCAGCCTAGCCTGCCAAGGTAGCCGTTGGCCGGCCTGCCAACGGCCCTGGCCTGCTAGCTGTTGGAGGTCGAGGGGGGCCGGGACTATATAAGCCAGCGCCACTGGCTCCCCGCTCCCGATCCCGACCCACCAAATCCTAGCGTCGCCTCTTGGTCTCCTCGCTCGCTCCGCCGCTCACCACTCTAGATCTAGAGCCCCTCCTGTCTTCTCCCTTGTCGGCGGCGGCTCTCCACCTCAGCGCCGCCACAGGCTGGCACGGCACACTCCGCCAGAGCTCCTCCTGCCTCTCCCTCTCGCCTCTCCTTGCTCGCTCCGCCATGCGCCGCTCTAGATCCAGAGCTTCTCCCGTCTTCTCCATCTTCGGCGGTGGCTCTACGCCTCTGCGCCGCTGTCGGCCGGCACAGCACACTCCGCCAGAGCTCCTCTCGTCTTCTTCCTCTCTACTTCCTCTCCTCCTCTCCTAATCTCTAGTGAACAGATCCTCGAATCCATCCCTAATCCCTAGTCTCCATCTCGTCATCTCCTAGATCCGTGACTCATCGACCTCGCCGGCGCTTCTGGTGCTCCGGTTTTGCAGGTAAGTGCTCGAACCCTAAACCCTAACCCTAGATCTGTTCATGTGTTCTTCTGTTCATGAGTTCTTGCTCTTCCTGACTTCCTCTCTTTCTTCTTCTTGTTCGCGTAGCCGTTGATGAACTAGAAGGCTGGGCCGGAGCCGTTGTTCGTCCACCTCACGCAGCCGTTGAGGAACCAGAGGACCCCCTCTGGTGCTCCGGTTCCACGATAGACGGGCTCGAGCAAGACGGCGCCGACGAGTACCAGGGGCACTCCATCAACGATGATCTTCGGATGATGAGCCAGACTGGAGATAATGAGAGTGACCATGGCGATAGATCGGATGAGCTGTTCGGCTACAGCACAGCCGATCCCATCGACCTTGTTGGCGATGATGGGGCTGGTGCTGCAACTGCTGCTGCGGCGGCCGATCAGCCCGATCCAGAGACCGTGAGCACGGGGGGGGGGGGGGGGGCAACAAGAGGACTCGTCCATCTACCTCTGAAGCCTGGAATGATTTCGAGAAGATCTTCAAGGTAATCAATGGTAAGAAAGTAAGGGTTGGTGCCAAGTGCATTCATTGTGGTAATCAGTACTCTGCCTTATCCTCTGGTGGCACTGGCCATCTCTTGCGGCATGTTGATAAATGCCAAGCGAGAAAGAAAAAGTCTCGCGTGTCTCAGTCTTTGCTTAAGTTCGATTTAGATGGTAATGTTCGTCACTGGGAATACAGTCCTGCTGTTGCCCGTACACAGCTTTGTTGTTTGATTGCTAGACTAGATCTTCCTCTCTGTTTTGGTGAATCTGATGCATTTGAGAAGTACATTAAGGTTGCACATAATTCTAGGTTTGCTTCTGTCTTGAGGCAAACCACCATTAGAGATTTTGTGAAATACTTTAATGATTGCAGTGGTAAGCTTATAGAGTCTTTAAGCTCTAGTGTTTCTTCTGTTGCTATTACATCTGATATTTGGTCTGGTAATGCTAAGGAAGACTACCTTAGTGTGGTTGCTCATTATGTTAGTTCTGATTGGCAATTAGAGAAGAGGATCATTGGTATGAGGCTAATTGATGAATCCCACTCTGGTCAGAACATTGCTGATTGTGTGACTTCTGTGCTTGAGGAGTATAGTTTATGTGCAAAGGTGATCTCTGTTACTTTAGACAATGCATCTGCTAATACTAATGCCATTGGCAAACTTACACCTGCACTGTCTATTTATGTTGGTGATCTGTTCTTGCATCAGCGTTGTGCTTGTCACATTATTAACCTGATTGTAAAGTCTGCCTTGTTTGAGATTAAGAAATACCTTGAAGCATTTAGAATTGCAATTTCTTTCTTAAACTCTTCTAACCAGCACATTGCTACATTTAAGAGGTATTGCATTGCTGTTAATGTGAGGCCAAGAAAGTTTGGATTGGACATGGATGTGAGGTGGAACTCTACATACCTCATGCTTAAGCATCTAGTCCCTTACAAGCAGATTTTTGGTGTGTTCATTGAGACTCACTATCCCAGGGGTGAAGATGAGCCTTTACTTTTGACAGAAGATCATTGGTATGTTGCAGAGAAAGTTTTATCATTTCTTGAACTATTTTATGATTCAACTGTTGCACTATCTGGTGTCTATTATCCTACATCTCCACTAATGTTGCATCATCTTATTCTGATATCTAAGCACCTAAAGACTTATGAAAGTGATAGATTGCTTAGACATGTGGTTGTGCCCATGAATGACTACTATCTTAAGTACTGGAGGGACATTCTATTGCTTTATTCTGTTGCATTTATCTTAGATCCTAGAGCTAAGTTGAAAGGTTTTAGTAATGTGCTTAGGTTGTTATCTAACCTCACTAGTACTGATTATTCAGCTTACTTCACTGAGGTAAGAGCTCAACTTTCTACCATCTTTAAGAGGTATGATGACAAATTTGGTGCAGTTAAGTTGCAAAGGCCTTCACAGCCCTCTAGTTCTGGTAAGAAAAAATTGCTTGGGATGACATTTTTTCTGATGGTGCTGGTGATGATACACCTGACTTTGGACTTGGTCCTGGTCCTGGTACTTGTTTGAGTTCTTTCTGCACCCCCACTCCTACTCTGTCTAGAAGAACTTCTGCTAGTGCCTTGCTACATGCAGCAAGCATTGGAGCAGCTGGTATTGGTTGTTCTAAACTCTCTTCCTACTTGGACAGTAACACTATCAACCACCATGATAATAGCTTCAACATCTTGAACTGGTGGCATGACTACAAACTTACATACCCAGTTCTTTCAATTTTAGCTAAAGATGTTTTGACTGTGCCTGTTTCTACCATATCTTCAGAATCTGCTTTTAGTACAACTGGCAGGATCATCGAGGAGCGGCGGCATCGGCTGAGCCCTGAGATGGTGGAGATGCTCTCCTGCATCAAGGATTGGGAGGCTGGAGCAGCAAGACTACAGCACATGGTGGAGGACAAGGAACTTGAAGCTAATTTTGAAAACTTGTATCTTGATCATGATTCAAATATGTAATCTATAATGGAACTGTATTACAATAATGATGAACTATTTGAATTGATTGAGCTGGGCTGCACTCTTTTTTTCCTATCTAGGGTTTCTCACGAGGTGTGAGTTTTACCTAGATAGGTTTTTAATGAGGCAGCCATTGCACTAGCTCAAACTTGAAAATTGTATGTCTCTGTGGTCTATATTCTTGTATGTCTGTGATGTGATCTATGAAAGTTATATTAAAGTTAATATGTGATGTGATTTGTTGAAATTGTTAAGTATTTGATGAGTTCTAGATTTGATGTGATTTGTTGAGAACTTTTTGAATCTGTGAATTCTATTGAATAATTCAATTTTTTGAACTTGTGCTGTGCTGATTGAGTGGTTGATGCCTTTAGTGCCTGGGCCAGCACTAAGCCCGATAGACCTGGTAGGCCGTTGGGCCGGCACGGCACGGTTTTGCGGGCGTAGGGCCGTGCCTGGGCCAGGAAACAGGCACAAGCGTGCCACACGGGCACGGCACGATCAGGCCACCGTGCCTAATAGTGCCGTGCCGCTACCATGCTAGGGCCGGGCCTGGCCGGGCGGCTCGTTTGGCTTTCTATAAGAGGATGATAAAGCAGTAGTGGTTAGGGGTGAAAACGGTTTGGATATTATCTGCTAACCATCTGAAATTTCGGATACGGATAGGATCGGTCGGATAATTTTCGGATAATCTCGGATTCAGAAACGGAAACGGATAATTTTTCTCGGATACGGATACGAATAAAGTAAAGCTATTATCCGGCGGATTTCGGAATCGGTCAGAAACTATCTGGATAAATTTTTGGATATCCGTATCACCCATTACCTAACCCAAACTTTGCATGCCCATTACCATAGTTTGCTCGACGCAACGCCGGCCGCCGCCGGACCCTGCTCCCCCGCGCTCGCTGCCGCCGGACCCCGTGCCCCCGCGGCTGCCGGCGCCATCCCTTGCCCCCGCGGCCGCCAGGGCCCCGAGCCCCCGTAGCCGCCTCCCCCGTCGGGCCCCACGCCTCCATCGGCCTCCGCCGTCGCCTGGCCTCGCGCCCCCCACGGCCACCGGCGCAGGCCTTGTGCCCGCGCCCGCTGCCGCCGCCGGGCCCTGAGCCCCAGCGGCCGCCTCCCCATCACGTGAGGCGGCGGCGGTGGGGGATGTGGAGGGTAGCTGCTCGGCAGCGGCGGGTACAATGGAGTGGACAGCGATGGCAATGGCGGGTAGCTTGCCAACGCCAGAGATGGATACGGCGCACCCGACGGCGGCGGCGCACAGCAAGAGGTTGGATCTTGCGAGCGCCGTTCGGAGCCGGCTGCGGCTGCTGATACGCGCCGCCTCCGCCACCGATGATGGGGTAGGTGAAGCTGAGCTTGCCATTCGCCTTGCCATCGGGGGTGCACACCTGGTAGCTCACATGCCGCGGCGCCACGCCATCGCCGCCACCGGCAAGGTCAGCAAGCGGCACGGACACCTTACCGACGAGCTTGTTCCCGAGGAGCGGCACCTGCGCCTTCACCTCGAACTGCAGCATACTGTCCCCGACACCGTCCTCCGCGGCCGTTCGCCAATATTATTGTTAAAAAAATAATAAGTTGTCTCTCTTCGTTGGTTTGTAAAGTTTAGTTTGAGGGGTTTTTATATTCGAATAAATATTCGTTACCATATTTGTTCCGATTCGTATTCACTTCGTATCTGTATCCGGTAATATTCGATTCCGTTTTTGTATCCGAGATTTCCGATTTCGAATCCGATTCCGAAAAAAATATAAAAACAAATATGGTATAGCTAGTTTCCGACCGTTTCCGATCCGTTTTCATCCCTAATAGTGGTGACGATCATGAGCAATCACGCTGAGCGGTTTTTGAATACCTTAATACCTAATTCGTCTTCTCTTAGTACAAAATCGCTGGTGCATGCGAGCACATCATGTGTACTGTATATGCCACGTATAGTAGAGGAAGAGGGAAAATCCTAGCCTCGTGTGTTTTTTCTAAAGGAAGACGTGGCTTGATATTTACAGAGAGATCATAATATGTGTCTAAGACACCTGACACACCATCTTGATAACTCGTAATCAATCCAATTCCAAGACCTGTCACATAAAACAAAAATAAAACTGCAAAAAAAACCCATACAGGAAAAATAAAACTACAAACGGAAGTCACGCCGGCATAAACATGTGAACTCGATTTCGGTAGGCATTCATGTAATTGGCGTGCGTCGGCACCGGTGCCCCTTGGCTTACTTAAGGCTAGCAACCGAGCATATGTGTAGTCTTCTAGCATTCTCATACCCACGTAGCCTAGTGATTTGGAGAACACCACCACATTTGAACACCACGGCATAGGATTTGGAGAACATCACCACATTTGAACACCACATTTGAATGGTGGGTGATGATACGAGGTTCGGTCCCGATCTTTCGATGGAGAAAGTAATCACAATTGGTGGGAGAAACCGACGTTCACGGCCCGACTACAACTATCCACGATGTTGCGCCTTAGCGACCGATACACCGATTCCAGAAGATGAACGCGATCTTGTGGAGCGCGATCAACCAGCCACGAGGGCTCTCGTCCTGCAAGCAATCGTAGAACAAGCAAGAGCGAGTTGAACAAGCACTGAATTGCTAAATCAAATATGAAGTTTCAATCTGAAAATACAAGAGGTGGGGTTCCAATAACAAGAAGACGGGCGATCTAGTCGACACGTGCGCTTCAAGCGAAGTAGCAGTGGCTATAACTTCAATCTATCAAAACCCAACTGTTCATGGCGGCTCTAGAGACATATAAATAGATGGAAGGATGACCTCGAGGGTGTTGGGGTCGTTCTCCAACCCTAGGATGCGCCCCTAATGGGCTCAACTTGATACACAGCCCATGGGCCAAAATAAGGTGGCGCAGCACCGTAGACAGAAAAGGTCTCGATAGTATTTCGACGTTTCTGGACGATTCTGATAAGATATGGACGTGAGGCCAGATCCATTGGAAAGTAGACTTTATAAACTTTCCATGAAGTAGTTGAACGTCCAAAACGGAATCCGTATGAAGTCGTGGTGGCCGTTAGAAATTGGTGCTGTCCTGCAGTCCGAATCCAACCGGCGCGACTCCCTCTCCTGGATGGTATTCTCCTTGTTCTCCTTGGTTTCTAAGCAACACAAGAGTACACGGGTTTCCATGGTCTAAAGAAACCGAACATAAACTTAAGAGTGAACTTACTTGATGATTTAATTGACGTGCACGGGCGCGAGTAATAGGACCTTGTGTAGGTGTAGATGTAGGTGAGGATGTATCGATGGTGTTGATGTCCTCATCATCCCCCCTTCTTGCATTTGAGTCGTCCTCGACTCTAGTTCATCTTCTTCTCCCAAATATGGCGTCAAATCTGTAACATTAAATGTGGGACTAACCCCAAAATCTGCAGGCAGATCAAGGTTATATGCATTCTCATTAATCTTTGACAACACTTTAAAAGGTCCATCAGCTCTAGGCATCAACTTAGACTTTCTTAGCTCTAGAAATCTATCCTTTCTTAAATGTAACCAAACGAAATCTCCAGGTTCAAAAGATAATTGTTTTCTACCTTTGTCACCAGCAATCTTATATTTAGCATTTATGCGCTCTATGTTTTCTTTAGTTGTTTCATGCAGTTTTAGCATCAAATCAGCACGTTGCTTAGCATCAAAATTCATCTTTTCAGAAGTTGGCAAAGGCATTAAATCAATAGGAGCACGGGGGATGAAACCATAAACAATCTCAAAAGGACACATCTTTGTGGTAGAATGCAAAGAACGATTATAAGCAAACTCAATATGAGGTAAACATTCTTCCCACATTTTAATATTCTGTTTCAAAACAGCCCTTAACATAGTGGATAAAGTTCGATTCACAACTTCAGTTTGACCGTCAGTTTGGGGATGACAAGTAGTAGAAAATAAAAGCTTAGTCCCCAACTTATGCCATAACGTTCTCCAAAAATGACTAAGAAATTTAGTATCACGATCAGAAACAATGGTATTAGGCACACCATGCAAACGAACAATCTCTCTAAAGAACAAATCAGCAATATGAGTAGCATCATCAGATTTGACATGGAATAAAATGTGCCATTTGAAAAATCTATCCACAACAACAAAAATGCTATCATGCCCCCTCCTAGTCCTAGGCAAACCCAACACAAAATCCATAGAAATATCTTCCCAAGGAACACTAGGAACAGGTAAAGGCATATACAAACCATGTGGATTTAATCGTGACTTAGCCTTTTGACATGTAGTGCAGTGAGAAACAAACCTCTCCACATCTCGTCTCATCTTTGGCCAAAAGAAATGAGCTGCAAGAATATCCTCCGTCTTCTTTACTCCAAAATGCCCCATCAGCCCTCCTCCATGTGCTTCCTGTAACAGCAACAGACGAACAGAGCTAGCTGGAATGCATAGCTTGTTAGCTCTAAATACAAATCCATCTCTGAGGACGAATTTGTTCCATGACTTTCCATCTTTACAATGTTGCAATACGTCTTTGAAATCAGCATCATGCACATATTGATCTTTAATTGTTTCTAATCCAAAAATTTTATAATCAAGTTGTGTCAACAAAGCATATCGTCTAGACAAAGCATCAGCAATGATATTCTCTTTCCCCTTTTTGTGTTTGATAACATAAGGAAAAGATTCAATAAATTCAACCCACTTGGCATGCCTACGATTCAATTTGGCTTGACTACGAATATGTTTCAAAGATTCATGGTCAGAGTGTATAACAAATTCTTTAGGCCACAAGTAATGCTGCCATGTTTCTAAGCTACGCACAAGAGCATACAATTCCTTATCATAAGTAGAATAATTCAGCAAAGGCCCACTCAATTTCTCACTAAAATATACAACAGGTTTTCTTTCTTGTAGCAAAACACCACCCAAACCAATTCCACTAGCATCACATTCAAGCTCAAAAGTCTTATTAAAATCAGGAAGCTGAAGTAGGGGTGCATTTATCAACTTACTTTTTAGCATATTGAAGGCGTTCTTCTATGCCTCCGCCCAAGTAAAAGGTACTCCCTTCTTTGTAAGCTCATTTAATAGCGCAGCAATGGCGCTGAAATCCTTCACAAAGCGACGATAAAATCCAGCAAGCCCTAAGAAACTCCGCACCTGCGTAACAGACTTTGGAATAGGCCATCCTTGTATTGCTTCAACCTTGGATTGATCAACTTTAATTCCCTGCGGTGTGACAACATAACCAAGAAAAGAAACTCGATTGGTGCAAAAGGTGCACTTCTCAAGGTTACCAAATAAACGTGCATCACGGAGAGCATTAAAAACAGCACGTAAATGATTAAGATGATCATTCATAGACTTGTTGTAAATCAATATATCATCAAAATATACCACCACAAATTTTCCAATAAAAGAACGCAAAACCGCATTCATTAACCGCATAAAAGTGCTAGGTGCATTAGTTAAACCAAAAGGCATGACTAACCACTCATATAAACCAAACTTAGTTTTGAAAGCAGTTTTCCATTCATCTCCCAATTTCATGCGAATCTGGTGGTAACCACTACGCAAATCAACTTTTGAAAACAGTACAGCACCACTCAATTCATCAAGCATATCATCTAATCGTGGAATAGGGTGACGATATCGAATGGTGATGTTGTTAATAGCTCTACAATCAACACACATGCACCAGATTCCATTTTTCTTAGGCACTAAGATAACTGGCACAGCACAAGGACTAAGAGACTCACGCACATAACCTTTGTCGAGTAACTCCTGCACTTGGCGTTGAATCTCCTTAGTTTCCTTCGGATTAGTTCTGTATGGCGCACGATTGGGCAAGGAAGCACCAGGAATGAGATCAATCTGATGCTCAATCCCTCGAACAGGTGGCAGCCCTGGAGGAATCTCACTTGGAAAAACATCCGAATACTCCTGCAAAAGGTTAGCAACAGTAGAGGACATAGAATGCTGCATATCGAAAAGTGAACTCAAAGCATCTTTACATACCAATGCATAGACATCAGAAGTAGAAGCAATTAATTCATTAATATCAGCTTTAGTAGCAAGCAAACATTTTCCTTTCAAACATATTTCATTGGTTTTAGCAACGGGTTTGGTATTTTCATGATTCTCACTTTTATTTTTGGCTGCTTTAGCTACATCATCACGCACAATCGCTTCAGGAGACATAGGGTGCAACACAATTTTCTTATCATGGTGTAAAAATGAATATTGATTTGACCTACCATGATGCATAGAATCTCTATCAAATTGTCATGGTCTACCTAACAGAATATGACAAGCTTGCATAGGCACAACATCACACTCAACAACATCATGATATGATCCAATAGCAAAATTAATGCGCACCAACCTGGTGACCTTTGCCTTACCGCTATTGTTGAGCCATTGTATGTGGTACGGGTGAGGGTGTGGTTTGGTGCTAAGGGCCAGCTTCTCCACCATATCGATACTGGCTAAGTTGTTGCAGCTGCCTCCATCAATAATCATGCGGCATGAATGATCCTTGATGACACACTTGGTTTGAAACAATATGTGCCGCTGGTTTTGCTCCACTTTCTCCATCTGTGCACTAAGCACACGCTGCACAATGAGGCTTGCATAGTGATCCGCCTCATCAGCACCAATATGCACTTCAGAAGGATCTTCATTACCTGCATAGTCAGCTGCAAGCACAACATTTGTATCTTTATCGATATCACTAGCGGAAGAATACTCACCATCCTCTTTAATTACCAAAGCACGCTTGCTTGGACAGTCACGCTGCACATGTCCATACCCTTTACATCGATGACACTGAATATCCCTAGTTCTCCCTGTAGAGGCAACAGACGCGGTACTCTCGGCAGGGGCTGAACCAACCTTTGACGACGTGGGTGTGCGACTCACTGAATTAGTTGGAGTAGCGCGTGGCTTGGTGTTGGAGTTGGATACCGATGGCGCGGGACGGCTCGAGGAGGAAGACGGTGGTGGAGGACACCGATTCGAGGTAGGGGTCTGTTCGCACCAAAAACCACCGGGTGTGCCAAGAAGCTTGTTGATGATCTGGTTTGATGCGATTGAACATACGAAGACCTGGGAGATCTGCTTAGCTCCAGTGCAGGTCCTAAAATCTTGAGGTTCGCAGGCATGCCAGTCAATTTGACCCCATAATTGACAAGGAGAATATTAGCTCAGGGATTCAATCGGCCAATAAGAATCCTGCTAGCCAATTGCCGAAGGAATGCTCGAGCATCGGCTGAAAGCCGATGATAAAACAGTGCTCGGGCCCCAGCTGTCCGCGCCCGGGTCTCGTACCCGTGCCCGGTCCTCGCTTGTGCTCGTGCCCGGGTCAGCAGCAATTGCACATCGGCTATCGGCCGATACGGACTGATGTAGGCTCCTTGTAGCCGATGGCCGATGGCACCTGTGTATCGGCTAGGAAACCGATAACGCTATAAGCAAATAAATAAGCTGTCAATATAACATGTGCATCGGCTAGAAGCCAATGATAAAATGGATAAGCAGAATAGTAAGTTAGCCGACTGCCAAGGAAACACATGTACATCGGCTAGAAAACCGATGATAATATAGATGACCAAAATAGGAAAGATAATACAGTCGGCTTTATAAAAAGATAACCTATCGGCTAAGCACTCCGATAGAACGTCGCATATACACCGATCGACTCGACAAGGATAAATCTATTATTATCGATCTAGTAGTTCAGACCTAACTGATGCAGCACAGATCGATAATAGTAAAGGAACCTCAACAAGCCGATAGATCTAAATGCAATCGTGATGTAATAAGAAAACTTATTGGCTATACATTCCGATAAGACACTTGCGCAAAAACCATCAACCTAATAGGAACGATTTATCGCTGGCAGTTCAGTAGGTCGGACCCAACCGATGCAGCACGAACTGATGATAAATCGTCTCCAGTAAGCTGCTAAGATCTACGCACGCGTGATGTGGTATACCTGATCGGCCTAAGAGGTCGGACCGAACCGATGCAGCCGTAGATAGGGCAGATACACCTGGGTAAGGGGTGACGAGTCTTACCCTCTCGCAGGAGTTCGGACCTAACCGATGCAGCCCCGCTCGAGAAGCAAGAACCCGTCGAAAGGGTGGCGATGCGCCGAATTTGATTGATCGTTGTGATAATTTACAAGGTGCCCGGGCGTACGTATTTATACCCCGAGTTACATGAGTCCTTATAGGACACGAAACAGGACTTTCCTAACTAGAAAAGGAAAACTAACAGACCCGATCGGACAAGAGATCAGGTTTCCTAAAAGATTAAACTATCTAATAGATAAGATAAATAACTGCCATAACGTGGTCTTCACGATTCCTTCTCAAATCCGGTCTCTTCTGGATTAATTTCCTCCAGTTGATATAGCTTCTATCTTTACCGAATCTGATATGAGCCGTGCCAAATTTTGGCGTTAACAGGGTCATGGATGGCTGCCATGAATTAGCTTTCCCTGCAGAAACATTAGTCCTGGAATTCGCGCGTCGTCCTTGCACTTCACGTTCAGCTTTATAAGCAAGATGAAACAAACGGGTTATGTTATTGTACTCTTTATATTCAAGAATATCCTGAATTTGCCGATTTAACCCCCCTAAAAACCTAGCCATCGCTGCCTCCTCATCCTCCTCTATCTCACAACGCAACATACCCATTTGCAACTCCTGATAATATTCTTCTACACTTTTAGCTCCCTGTCTCAATTGTTGCAACTTAATTAACAGATCTTGCGCATAGTAAGAAGGAACGAATCTAGCCCGCATGACTCGTTTCAAAGCATTCCAAGTTTGTGGTATGTTATCAGGATTTTTCTTACTAAATTCTATCCACCAGACAGAAGCAAGATCAGTGAACTCACTAGTAGCAGCCCTAACTCTTTTATCCTCAGGAAACTCATGACAAACAAACTTTTGATTAACAGCTATTTTCCAAGTAATCATCAAGGTTATAAGCACCATCAAACGGAGGTATCTTAAATTTAATCTTACTAAAAGCATCATTATTATTACGTTCAGCCATACCTTGGCGGTTGCGACGCAACCGTCGACGAAGACGAGCCTCTTGGTCATCGTGTTCTGTATCCGCAGAATACTCATCAAAATTGTCATCATCGTGGTTGCGGTTCAATTGTTGGTCATCCAAACGCCTCATTATAGTAGCAAGATTGGCGTTTAGTGTGGCGACCGACATCTCCAATGTAGCAAGATTATTGTTGGTGTGAATCTGTGTGGCCTCCAATGCTCCTAGCTTCTCATTAGTCACCTGCAAATCTGCATCAGTTCCTTCAGTATAGAGCCTCACCTTTCGTTCAAAATGTTGTATGATACCCCTGGTGCGAGGGGACTGAATGGCCTCGTCATCGCCGGAACCTGACATGGTTAGAGACACAGCAAGAAAAGAAAAAAAACAAGTGAAGAAAAATAGACTCCCTAACACTACTAGGACGTGGCTACTACAAGGCTCTCACTCTCAGCCTGTTCACACAAACTCTTACCAATTCTTACCTTGCTCAACAGGAGGGTGACGACGGCTACCAACAAGTCGGCGACCCTAGAAAAAGTGTATCGGTGCCGTAGCAACAACACCTGTCAAGCTGTAGACGGGTATGTAGAGCTATAGGATGGCTGAAAGTGTTGCACAAGGAAAAAAATACTAGTACCACGTTAGTTATAAGTAAGCTGAGTAATCGTTCAAAACCGGTACCGTGCTGGTCCTAGGCTAACAACCATGCTAGAGACGCGAGCCTGGACACAAAAGAATGTCACGAATAAGGACACCGTCAAGAAGAACAAGAAACTCTCCTTTTTTTTTGCTCTGTTTTTTTTTTGCAGAGAGACCCTCAAAACTTTAACTCTACTTAGAGGACAGCAATCCAAACACTTCACCCCACACAGTTTTTTTTGACCAGGGGTATAATGGTAATTAAAAGATACTCTCTCTCTCTCTCTGAAGTAAGGCAAACCTCCAAACAATGGAGTTGTTCGCGTGTGTAGCTTATTAACAGACCAGAGGAGTACTATCCGAGTCGCTGCTGTGTTCTGTGTCACAAGGATTAGGACTCGGATCCAACACTCTTCGACAAAAACGTGACTCGGTTACAAGTATTAGGACTCGGAAAACAAAACTAGTCGGACAAGTGATACTTCGGTGATAGAAACGTGACTAGAACTCGAAACTCTAAGGAAATTAAACACTAAGACCAGCAACTCGACACGGCGATGTATCCGAAGACTCAACAAACCCTAACTAAGCAGCAGTAGTAGACAGGCCACAAAAGGGTTATGGGACTATGGAAACTAATCTACTAGTTTTTTTTTGGCTTTTTCTGGACTGTAGGTAAATAACAGATGGGATCTGAAATCTCTCACCGAACAACCTTGAGCTCTGATACCACTTGATGATGCGAGGTTCGGTCCCGATCTTTCGATGGAGAAAGTAATCACGATTGGTGGGAGAAACCGACGTTCACAGTCCGACTACAACTATCCACGATGTTGCGCCTTAGCGACCGATACACCGATTCTAGAAGGTGAACGCGATCTTGTGGAGCGTGATCAACCAGCCACGAGGGCTCTCGTCCTGCAAGCAATCGTAGAACAAGCAAGAGCGAGTTGAACAAGCACTGAATTGCTAAATCAAATATGAAGTTTTAATCTGAAAATACAAGAGGTGGGGTTCCAATAACAAGAAGACGGACGATCTAGTCGACACGCGCGCTTCAAGCGAAGTAGCAGTGGCTAGAACTTCAATCTATCAAAACCCAACTGTTCATGGCGGCTCTAGAGACATATAAATAGATGGAAGAACGACCTCGAGGGTGTTGGGGTCGTTCTCCAACCCTAGGATGCGCCCCTAATGGGCTCAACTTGATATACAGCCCATGGGCCAAAATAAGGTGGCAAGAGCGAGTTGAACAAGCTCTGAATTGCTAAATCAAATATGAAGTTTCAATCTGAAAATACAAGAGGTGGGGTTCCAATAACAAGAAGACGGACGATCTAGTCGACACACGCGCTTCAAGCGAAGTAGCAGTGGCTAGAACTTCAATCTATCAAAACCCAACTGTTCATGGCGGCACTAGAGACATATAAATAGATGGAAGAACGACCTCGAGGGTGTTGGGGTCGTTCTCCAACCCTAGGATGCGCCCCTAATGGGCTCAACTTGATACACAGCCCATGGGCCAAAATAAGGTGGCGCAGCACCGTAGACAGAAATGGTCTCGGTAGTATTTCGACGTTTCTGGACGATTCTGATAAGATATGGATGTGAGGTCAGATCCATTAGAATGTAGACTTTATAAGCTTTCCATAAAGTACTTGAACGTCCAAAACGGAGTCCGTATGAAATCGTGGCGGCCGTTAGAAGTTGGTGCTATCCTGCAGCCCGAATCCAACCGGCGCGACTCCCTCTCCTAGATGGTATTCTCCTTGTTCTCCTTGGTTTCTAAGCAACACAAGAGTACACGGGTTTCCATGGTCTAAAGAAACCGAACATGAACTTAAGAGTGAACTTACTTGATGATTTAATTGACGTGCACGGGCGCGAGTCATAGGACCTTGTGTAGGTGTAGATGTAGGTGAGGATGTATCGATGGTGTTGATGTCCTCATCAGTGGGACTAAAAGATTCAAGTGTTCCCTTCACTATATGGCTCTTTTAGATTTTTTTCTAGAATTAATTTTTAAATAATATGGGTCTGGCTCGTTTATTCTAAAACCCAAATGAGATTTGTTTGTCCTGAAAATATATATACAGAATTGCTAACCTTCATTTTATAGAAATTTGGGGAGGTTTTTCTATTAACTTTTGAACCGTTGATCTACGCCAAGATCTGTGCCAGCCTCCTTCTCTACCTCTGGTGAGGCAACGGCGGCCCCGACCAGTTAGGTTTTGAGGGTTGGGTTGGGCTGGGAGGGGGAGGGAGGGAGGGAGAGGGGAAAGAGGGAGGTTTCCCCGAGGCTTAGAGGAATGGCCGTGGGCGGTGGAGGACTGACGGTGGTCGGTGGACACAGGCAGGAGGCAAGGCATCGGCAACGCCGCCGCTGCCATGGAGATGGAGGCCGGTGGTGGGCCAGCATCGAAGGCAGGGGTGAGCAAAACGAGAGGAGTTAGGAGGTGGGAGTGGCGGTGGCGTATCCAGCGGCGGGGCAGCCGCCGGAGACGGGGAAGACGACAGGACAGGGGCACTACGCCACTGCCCATCTTGAGGAGGAGGAGAGGAGAGGGGATGGCCAAGCGGGTAGACCTCATTAGCACCGTTGGAGCCTTCCGATGCCGGCGCGTGGGGACGGAGAGGAGAGATAGCCGGCGAGCTCGCTCGCTCGGCCAAACAATGTCGCAGATGCTGGGAGGAGAAGAAAATGGGAGAGGATGAGGGCACGAATCTTGACGCAATCCTAGAAGTCCAAATAGTGACTGAAATCAGGAGGGTTTTCTATCAAATGTTCAATAGGCAGTCCCGTATATACATACCTTGGTGTTAAAGGTTAAAAATCCATTTAGAGCACATTCATTTATGTTGGATCGAAACACAAGAACTAAGCCTACCAGAGGGGAGGTGAATGGTAGGATTACTAAAAAACCAAATATTTTTGCAGAATAAAAAGAAACCTCTAGCCTAGATGAAGTTGTGATATACTGCCTTATACCGCCGGTCCGATCATTGTGCTGCCAGCGCTCCGACCGCCTCGATACCACCGATCTAACCGCCCACGAACAAAGAACACAACTCGCTGAAACTATTGAAAGTAGATCAACTTTATTGCATCAAGATGTGTCTACAAAACGCATACAAAGCACTCCTTTCTCTCAAAACTAAATCTTAGCTTTTCTCTCTTCCAAAAGTTATATTTCTAGGGCCTCAAACCCTCATTTATTCATACCTAAAACCTTCTATACAAAATAGAAATAGAACTTCTAATCCTATTAGGACTTATCTCCTAGTCCAAGTAGGACTCAACTCCTAATCCTATTACTACTAGCACTCAAACTTTTCAATCTTGAACTCCTATCCAAAATAAACTCTTTATTCCATACGCACACAATTTCTCTTGTATGCCACATGTAATCTTCACCTCCATGTGCATTAATCTCTAGCCTTTAGTATCCCGTATGATCTCCCGATTATCCGGACATCAACTTCTCCCAAGTCGACTCTCCATCCATCACCGGCAATACTCCCGAGGCCTTAAGACTCACCTATACATGCAAAAACAAAGAAACGATATCCGAGCACAAGTTCTTCCCAACTTGACTCACATTAGTCACACACACTCATACGAACATCCATATATATTTTCAAACCAAATTTCATTAAATAAATTATTCTCAAAGCCAATTGTTCATCACAAAATATTAATCATGATAATGATTTTACAATCTCCCCCTTGATGAACACATTGGCAAACCCTTCAAAATGTGATTTAGTGTTTAAAAATAAAAACCAAAAGAATTGGTAAAAATGATAAAAAACACTCAAAGCTCAAAAGATTTGCTCAAAAAAATGATAAAAATCACTCAAGACTTAAAAGATTTGCTCAAAAGATTTGAAAAAGAAGAAAACTTCTCCCCCTTTTAAAAAGAAAGAAATTCCCTTTTTATAAAAAATTTGCATCCTTTTGTATCGTTCTTCCCCTTTGATAATGATTTTATCAAGAAGTTCATATTTTTTTAAGACCTTTCAAGTATGCCGAGAGCAATTCAAGAACATGTGTTGCAATGACAAGGGAGATAAAGTGATCAACTAGCTAACAAGCATGAATTAGAATATAAACATGAACCAAGGATATTACAAATAAGTTCAAATCAGCACTAAAGATTTATGTATTTGAACAATTTATAATGCAACATAATCACTGGCACATAGGTTGAAAGAAAAAAAACCCCACACATAGATAAGCTGAACTAAACGCTCTTTCTCAAAATAACTTGCTCTTTACAAGAGAATTTTTATCAAGTTTAATTTTTGAGCTTTTGCTCAAATTAACTTATAATAACACAAAAGAAAATCTCTCAATTATTTCCGGATACGTCCTTGTCGTGAATACTGTTTCCAACGATTCGGCACTATTATTTTCCTCATTTCGGATACGTCCTTGTCGTGAATACTGTTTCCAAGGATTCGGTATCCATTTTTTCTCTCATATAAGCATATATATATATATTTTACTTGAGGAATCTCTAGAGCATTTGAGGAATGAAAATTTCAGCAAGCATACATATGAGCATAATCCCTCCAAACTTGCACTAAAGTCAATATTGCATATTTACTTAATTCAACTAAAAGAATTTATGTGTCATGCATCATCTCTCTTAAAAGCAACATCAAAAGCTCATATAAAGATTAGAATGCACACAAGCTAAACTAGTAACAAAAAGACATCATTCATATTGCTAGCAAGCACAAGAATATACTAGAGATAAAAGTCAAAGCTCTTCTTTTTAACTTTCTTTGTTTTTTTTTTATTTTATGAAAATTTAAAGCAATAAAAAGCACAAAAACTTCCCCTAAAATTATGCCAAAAGGATGAATAACACCCAATTCTCCCCGAAGAAACGCAAAGCGAGAAAAATCCAAAGACTTAGTGAAAATATCTACCAATTGCAATTTAGTATCAAGAAATTTCAATTCAACATCTTCTTTCTTAACATGATTCCTCAAAAGGTGAAAATGAATATCAATGTGCTTAGTGCGTGAATGTTGTACCGGATTCTTAGCAATATTAATAGCATTTGTATTATCACAAAAGAGAGAAACTTTCTTAAAAGTAAGACCATAATTTTTCAAAGTTAAAATAAGTCAAAGAATCTGAGAGCAACAACTAGTAGCAACAACATATTCAGATTTAGCAGTTGATTGAGCAACATTTGATTGTTTCTTAGAAGATTATGCAATCAAAGAAGTACCCAGAAAATGACATGTTTCACTAGTACTTTTTCTATCAATTTTACAACCACCAAAATCCATATCCGAATAACCACTTAAGCATACAGATGATGATGTAGAATACCAAATACCAAATTCAAGAGTGTGTTGTAAATACCTCAAAATTCGCTTGAAGGCTTGACGTTGCGAAACACGTGGATAAGCTTGAAATCGGATACACAAACACATAACAAACTGTATGTCCAGCCTTGAAGTAGTAAGATAAAGTTAAAAACCAATCATACTTCTGTATTTCTTTTGATCAACAGTTTCACCATCTTCATCCAAATCCAAAATAGCAGTAGATCCTATAGGTGTAGAGATAGGCTTGCAGTTCTCCATCTCAAATCGTCGTAAAAGATCCTTAGTGTATTTTGTTTGATGTATAAACGTACCTTGTGGTGTCTGTTTGATTTGCAGCCCCAAAAAGTACAACAACTCACCCATTATACTCATCTCAAATTTCCTGCGCATTGTCTCAGAAAACTCTACATCCAAAGCATGAGATAAACAACCAAAGATGATATCATCCACATAGGTCTGAACAGATCTAAACAAAAAGTTGATTATCACCATACTTAAGAACAAAGAGAGTTTTATTCACTTTCCCATTTGAAAACCTTTCGCAAGTAAAATTTTTTTAATTCTATCATACCAGGCTCTAGGAGCTTATTTCAAACCACACAAAGCTTTTGATAATCTAAAAACATGGTTTGGAAATTTAGGATTTTCAAAAACCGGTGATTGTTTTACATAAACTTCCTCCTGTATAAAACCATTAAGAAAAACACTTTTAACATCCATTTGATACAATTTAAAACCTTTTGAAGCAACAAAAGCTAACAAAAATCTAATTACTTCAATTCTAGCAACAGAAGCAAAAGTTTCATCAAAATCCAACGCTTCCACCTGAGTAAAACCTTGAACAACAAGCCTAGTCTTGTTCCTCACAATTAAACCATCCTCATTTTGTTTATTTTTGAAAACCCATTTAGTTCCAAGAATATTATGACCAAGAGATGGTTCAACTAAAGTCCAAACTTTGTTTATTTCAAAATTCTCAAATTCTTCATGCATGTTATTAATCCACGATTCATCAGTTAATGCATTAGTAATATCTTTGGGTTCAAAAGAAGCAACAAAAGCATAATTCACATGATCATAAGTTACCTTAGACCTTGTAATTCGTTCACCAATATTACCTATTATTTGTTCTAGAGGATGCCGTCATTGAATATGCAAAGGAGTAGAGACTTCAGAAATTGTTTCACATTTTGAACCTTGAACAATAAAAGTTGTAGGTTCTGAAGGACCACCAGAACCAGCACGAGCCAAATCGAAGCTGGATCCCCCTGTACGGTCTGACCGTGGCTCCTCAGGCGGTCTGACTGGCGGTGTTTCGACGGTCTAACCCGTTACCTCAGCTTCATCCTCGTTGTCGCTCTCCTCCACAAAAATACTATTCTCCCCCTAAATCTGTGATAATATACCTAAAATTTCTGGTGTAGTACCTAGAATAGCCTCATCAAAAGTGACTTCGCAAGTCTCAATAATTTTATTAGTTTCTAAAACAATTACATGATATCCTCGAGAATGAGTAGGGTAACCAAGAAACAATCCATCAGTAGAATGTGCTTCAAATTTATCCAAATTTCTAGGTTTAAGAACAAATTACTTGCACCCAAAAACACGCAAATGAGAAACTTTGGGTTGATATCCAAACCGAAATTCATAAGAAGTTTTTCCAAGTTTAGATCTCAAGAAAATACAATTAGAAATATAACAAGCAGTGTTAATAGGTTTCGCCCAAAATTTCCTAGGTGTATTATACTCATCAAGCATAGTTCTAGCAATTTCAACCAAAGAACGATTCTTTCTTTCATCAACATCATTTTGTTGAGAAACCCGAGGAGACGAAAACTGATGTTCAAAATCTTTTTCATCGTAAAATTATTCAAAAGAAGCATTTTTAAATTCATCACCATTATCACTTTGAATAGTTCTCAAAGATCCAGGAAGTTCAATAGCTAAACGAAGATACAAACTCCGAAAGTGTTCAAAAGCCTTATCTTTAATTGCCATAAACAAAATCCAAGAATATCTCAAAAAATCATCCACAATAACTAACACACACCACTTTCCTCCAACAGATTGCACTCTAGCTGGACCAACAGTGTCCATATGTAAAAGCTGTCTTGGTGTATCCGTCATTACAGAAACAATTGGATTATGTGAAGAAACAACCATCTTAGCATGATGACATGACGAACAAACCAAATCAAGATCCTTTTTAAATTTAGACAAATCACAACAAGATCCGAACCACTAATTCTAGTATGATGATCAAAATCAATATGTCCAAGTTTACGATGCCAAAACATTAAGCTCTGTGAAAATTTAGCAACTAGACATGTGATCTCAGATGAAACACTACTTTCAAAATCAGCTTTGAAAACTCTTCCATAACAAAAAATTTCCAAAATAAAATCTCCAGAAAAATCAAGAATTTTACTCCCAGTTTTCTTAAATCTAACCTCAAAATTTTCATGAATAATTTAAGAAGTTGAAAGCAAATTGTACTTTAAATTTTCGACCAAAGCAACCTCATTTAAGACAAGCTTGTCACTTACCTTAATAGAT
The DNA here is from genome assembly GCA_003991445.1 of Oryza meyeriana var. granulata. NCBI lineage: Eukaryota > Viridiplantae > Streptophyta > Magnoliopsida > Poales > Poaceae > Oryza > Oryza meyeriana. The sequence continues at coordinate 48,246 of RYFJ01003938.1, forward strand.
CCAGTAGCGAGAACGGCACTAGTAGAAACATCTCCAAAGATAATTAATTCAGTCTTAGATACCGATTGAAGGGAGGATAACCAACTTTTATCACTGGTCATGTGCCCCGAACAACCGGAGTCTATTATCCACACGTTCTCTTTCCTTGCCACCAAAGCCTACACACAAGTAGATGCCGATGTCTCAGTACTGGAATTAGATAACAAAAATTTAGGAATTCAGTACTGAGACACACGACCAAAGGTACAAACAGGCATATAACCACGAGCAAAAATAGATTTATCATGTTTAGAAAAATTTACTCGAGGCCGGTTTACCGCCAGCCTTGGCCCAAAACCTGATTTTTGCCATTTAGATTTTGTAAAAGCAATTTTCCTTTTCTTTTTCTGTTTTCTACCAAGTCTAAAACAACAACCAACTAGATGTTCATCTTTTTCACAAAAAGAGCAAGTATACTTTTCACGAGAAGATGAATTTACAATCAAAGCTTTTGAATTCAAAGATTTGGTTTCTTTACATGTTGTCGAAAGAGAAGACAGAATCCTAGACGATTTAAAGATGATTTGTTTAGGTTCAGATTTTGTCAAAATCTCACTTTTTTAGTGATACCCAAAATAACAGGTTGGTGAGAAGTAAAATAGGCATGTGCATCAAAACCTATACCTCTGTTGTGTATGCTCACTTTTGATTGATCCAAAATCATATTTAGTTTCTTATTTCCATCGAAAACCCTTTGCAAGGAAATTTTCAAATAAGAAATCTCTTTTGCCAAATTAGCATAATTTCGGAATCAACCAAAACACCTTTTTATTTGCGACACTTTGAGCAAGAAAGCACCTCATGATTTTTCACAATATCCTCTATGTACTCAACACAAGCTAAAACACCTTTTACTTTCATCTCATTTAAAGAACATGTTGAGTAAGTTTTAGATACGGAAAGTTGTTTTAACTTTCTAGCACTCAAAATATTAAACATAGAACTTGCACCAAAAGCAACTTTATATTTTCTCAAAAGCTTTTTAGTCAAAAGTAATTTATCTAAGATTCTAGTGTGCAACATAGTTCCAAGAACAAAACAAGATTTTAATTCCTTATTTTTTTAGTGAGAGTATTTTCAAGTCTTAAGCATGTAGTAGCATTTATTTATCTTAAAGCAGAAATTTCAGAGAATAAAACTTCATAAAACTTGCAATCATCATCATCGAAAATCAAAGATCTTAGTCTAGAAATTTCAAATTTTAGAGATTTAACAATAAAATTATTTTTCTTTATTTTCTTCTCATAACTCTAAATTTTAAGACTAAGAGTAACCACCATCTCTTGATAAGTTTGAATGGAATGAGTAGAGATAGATACCTCATCATTATCGCACTCAAAATTACAATCATCTAAATTTAATCCTTCATGACCCATGAGGCAAACCCCTGAGATGTTCTTACCTTTGTGATCACCTCCATCTTCACTCTCATAATCAACATCACTTGCTCCAGCTTTGCTTGTTTAAAAGCAACGTAGACTTGATTAAAGAACTTCTTAAAATATTTCTTACTTTGCTTTCCTTTGAACGCTAACGCTTGTTCAATAGGCCCCGTATATACATACCATGGTGTTAAAGGTTAAAAATCCATTTAGAGCACATTCATTTACGTAGGATCAAAACAAAGAATCAAGTCTACCAGAGAGAGAGTAAATAGTAGGATTACCAAAAACCAAATGTAAAAAAACCTCTAACCTAGATAAAGTTGTGATACACTACCTTATACCACTAGTCTAATTGCCTATCTGCCGCCAGTCCAATCATCGTGCTGCCGGCGCTCCAACCGCCTCAATGCCACCCATCTAACCGCCCACGAACAAAGAATACAACTCGATAAAACTATTAAAAATAGATCAACTTTATTGCATCAAAATATGTCTACAAAATACATATAAAGCACTCATCTCTCTCAAAACTAGACTATAGCATAGCTCTAGAGCCTCAATCTCTCATCTATTTATAACTAAAACTTTCTACACAAAGTAGGAGTAGAACTCCTAATCCTCCTAAGACTTAACTCCTAGTCCTACTAGGACTCTACTCCTAATTCAAGTAGGACTCTACTTTTAATCCTATTAGTACTCAATCTTTCCAATCTTGGACTCCTATCCAAAATAAACTCCTCATTCCATACACACACAATTTCTCTTGTATGTCATATTAAATCTTCACCTCTACGTGCATTGATCCTTTAATATCCCACGTGATCTCCCGACCATCCGGATATCAACTTCTCCCAAGTCGACTCCCGATCTATCACCAGTAATACTCCCAAAACCTCTAGACTCACCTACACATGCAAAAACAAAGAAACCATATTTAAGCACCAGTTATTCCCAACTTAACTAACATTAGTCACACACGCTCATACCAACATCCACATATATTTTCAAATCAAATTTCATTAAATAAATCATTCGTAAAGCTAATTGTTTATCACAAAATATTAATCATGACAATGATTTTTACAATTTACGACTTGAATAATAGCCTATGCCTCAAATACCAGTTTATAGCATTAAGTTTCTCTAGTAATCTATCCGTGCTAATGCTACGGTGACAGTTGATAATGCAAATCATATATGTCTTGGCAATCAAGAATAGAATGAGATAGATTTAAAATTCATGCAAAAAAATGATAGAGATAGTCATCTGCGTAAAATAATCATGAAAAGCATTCAGTTAACCCATATATATATATATAGCATATCGGAGTATAAATTTGCCCACCATTCATATATTTTGTAGAATCCAAAAAATGAACATGAATAGCATTGTTTCTAAAAAGACGGCCATGTCTCATATGCGTTATAGACTTCCAACAGATGCTATCCTTTCAATCAGAGGCAAAAGTTAATTGTCACAATTGCAAGAGCTTGCTATCTTGAGTAACATTTGATATCCAGAATCATGGTTTCCTTTGGATTTGACAAGTACATACTTCTACGGTTCTATCTACCTTTTGTGATTAAGTTATTTTGGGCATCCATCACTTTTGCGGAATGACATCCTACAGTTGGAATTCTGAAACCACATAGAGCAATAGAATTCCCTCTAGGCATGAGAATAAAGATTAGTATCTGTTGTTCTCCATAACATTAGCAGCAAGGATGAATCTTGATACGAAGCCAGGCTGCTGTAGGGACATAGAATAATTAGACAGTAGGAATTAGTTGTAGCATTCCAGTAAAAAATTAACTTATATGCACAAATTTCACGTGCTGTTTTAGGGCATGAACTACACATTTAATGCAAATCCTATTTACAAACATTCCAGTAGTGTTAGCAAAGAATTAGCATTATTATTATTCTACAAGTTTCAAGGAGTATTGCTAGTGTAGTGTACACAAATTATAGCAATAATCCTTAGTTTAAGGAATAGCAGGTGAAATTTGAACTCTGTTTAGAGTGAGATTTTGAAGGAAGTTTATATAAAACACCTCACAAAAATACCCATTTTCCAAATCAGGCCTTTTTAAAATCTAAACCTGACCTTAGCACTGTTACGGTACCTCCCATTGAAGGAGATAATAGTGTAGTAGAAATTAAATCAAACCGTTGATTGACATGCTATTTTAGACTTTTACTTCAATAATATGAAAGGGCATTTCAGTCCATTCCAGTGCTCCCACTGGAGGCAAGACGGGCTGCGTGCGCTGGGACCAACTTGCATTCATCTATCGCCGCGACAACTGGCACAGCAGCGCCGCCCCTCCACCTCCCTGCACGACTAACGGCAGGCGGCACCACTCCTCTCATGACCACATGCTCCCAAGTCCCAACTGCAATGTGATGAATATTCCATGGATCATAGTGTTTGATTTGGGAGGTTAGTCCATGCTGATGTATATCTCGTTGTTACCCTGCAGAAGGAATCTCCTCTCGGTGACAACGCAGTCTGCTCACCTAGGTACGGTCACTTCATCTGATTTATTTGTCTTTGTTGTTATTGGGTCATAACCTGTAGTCCTGTACGTATGTGTGGATGCACTGACATAGTTTCTAGCTTGTTGTACTGTAATTATCGACACAACATTCGGAGATTAGTATACCGAAGAGTTTTCTGCGTTAGTTATTTGGGTTTAGGGTACTTAACATCAGTGCAGTAGTACTCAAGGCATATATTGTGAAGATTGCTTTCTCTATTTCTTTCTTTCTTTTGTTTAGACGGAAAACTGCAGTATATGGAGTACTTATACACATGTATTTACTCATGAGTATGAATTTAATATTTACTCATGTATGAATTTTATAAAAAACAGACTATTCTTATTGCTTGTTGGACTCATGCTGTGATACTCTAGTACTTATATTGACCACTATATGGAGTACTTATAAAACTTTTGGGCAATTGTTAATTAATTACTCATGCTGTGCTGCCCTAATGTTAATGATTAATCAATAGGCTTTAGAACTTCCTATGATCTGTCCAATTCAATCAGAGAAAGTGTTAGTTAATTGCTGAAAGCACTACTGAAAGTAGTTTACCAAGTGCTAGATAGTGATCTGCACAATACGATAATGAGTATTATGTATATTCTTGCATGTAATCTTACTTTCACTGTTTTCTGAAAATTTTCATTACCAGATGAAGCAAAGATGAAAAAATGATGGTCTGGCCTGGCTGTAAATCATTTGATCAGCAAGCTGTTTGTTTTCTGTTTTTGAATTCCTAGAACTCCTGCACTTGCCTTGGGGGATTGGAGACCTTCAAGATGTTCATTTTCAGTACTTTGGTTTTCATTTGCTTGTACAGTTGCACTACAACTGTTCATAATACTGTCCTGTTGTTCAGACAATTTGTGGTCGTTGATTTTGAGCTAAACCCAAAGGCTGCTGTATCTCAATGCGATTATGTTTCGTGATTATACTATGTATTAGCCCTGAAATTTGTGGGGAATTTAACTGTTGCATTGTGAGCCTGAATGTCTGAAACTCTATATGTGTATGCTGCAACAAGCAAGTAAGATTATGCACTACATTCAGGCCAAGGGCCGTGTTCTAGAAGTGGCGAGGTCACCGGCGCAGCTGCTGCCCAAGCTATGCAAGATTAGTATATTCGAAGAACATATGGACTACTCATAGATTTGAAATGTTGAGATTATCACTATTTAATCAAGCAGTGAAACCAAGTATAAGGTTCTGAAAACCAACCTAGCCCACGGAATACATAGCCCCAAGCATCCTTCAACGTCTTCCCCTATTCGGTTGTAATGTTCTCCGCCAGCTTATCCTGTCATCACCAAAGATGAATAGAATCACTATAACATGATCCAACCACAGCATCAAGTGAAGCTTCTAACTCTTCGATACCCTGAAGGAATGTCAATCTATCTAATGAACTAATTACCATGTTGGCCCGGATGAGCTCCTGGTACTTGAACATGATGCGCTGCCGTGTGGTGACCAGTGTGTTCCACTGCCCAGGGAAGGCGGTCCTAGCGGCGTCCACGGAAGCCTTGAACTCATCGGCGGTGGTAAGTGGGATCCACGACATGACCTCCTGCGTCGCCTGCTCACATCCAGAGTCTCGTCGCATGTCCACGGTTCCCAATCGACCCAACAACCAAATCGGTATCAATCCATCGGGGAAGGCTTACAACTTACCGGGTTGGTGACGTCGACATGCTCATTGTCCCGTGACTTGACGAACTCTCCGCCGATGAGGAGGCGGACCTTAGGCTGCGCAGGAGGGAGGGAGGGACCGGTCAGCCGTATGGGTGGAGTGCGCGCGCAGTCACACGTACGGAGCGACGAGTACACAGATGGGAATGGATGAGTCGCGGGTGCGTACCGGAGATGAGGCGCTGTCAGATAACCACGAGGCGACGGCAGTGGAGCGGCGCGGCCATCGGCGGCCGGCGGACGCCGGAGCCTGCACGGGGAGGCCGAGAAGGGTCAACGGAGCCGCGGCGCCGAAGGGACGGAGGGAGGAGGAGGCGGTGGCGACCTACCTGAGAGGAGGAGGGCGGCGCGGAGCATCGGTCGCCGGCGGCGGGTGCTGCTGCCTCTGCTGCGGTGGTTGGATTGGGGAGTTGAGTGGAGTTGGGGAGGTTGACCTGTGTCGTCGGCGAGAGCGAGCGGCGATTTGTGGCAGCGCCGTGGGCTATGGGGATCGGCGGCGGCGGCTGTTGGGCGGGCAGGTCAGCACGGTTAGGGTTAGGGGGGAGGTCGACGCGGGGTGAGCAGACTTGTCCAAACCGGCGGACTGGGCAGGCACGCCCGCTACGGCTATAGGTGGCCAAACGGGCGGACCGGGCCGGCACGGCCCGAGGCACGGTCCGGCACAGCCCGCTATGGCACGGTCCGTGTAGGCACGGTTCCTGTAGCGGGCCGTGCCGTGCCGGCCCGCGTGCCTCCCCCTCGGCCCAGGCACGGCACGTCGAGGTCGTGGGCCGTGCCGTGCCGCACGGCCCGTCGGCGGCCCATCGTGCCTGGGCCAGCCCGGTCCACCGACGCCTGCCGCCGCGCGTCCGGTGTTCCCGGCCTCCGCCGCCGCCTCCCTGCCTGCGCGCCGGCCCCTCAGCCGCCTGCCGTCGCCTCGGCCTCCTCCCGGTCTCCTCGGCTCCTCCGCCTCCTCCCGCCGCGTCGGCCTCCTCCGCCTCCTCTCGCCGCCTCGGCCTCCTCCTAGACTCCTCGGCGCCTCGGCCTCCTCAGCTCCTCCGCCTCGTCCCGCCGCCTCGGCCTCCTCCGCCCCCTCCGCCGCCGTCTCCCGCGCGCGCCTCCCCAGCCTCCGCCGCCGCCTCCCCGCCTGCGCGCCACCCCCTCAGCCGCCTGCCGCCGTGCCCGTGCCCGTGCGCCGTGCCCATGCCCGTGCCTCGTGCCCCCGTGCCCCATGCCCGTGCCCCGTGCCCCCGTGCCTGTGCCCCGTGCCGGCCCGCTACAGTCCACGGGCCGTGCCGTGCCGGCCCACCGTGCCGCACCGCCGGCTCAGGCACGGCACGGCTACTCGGGCTGTGCCGGCACGGCCCATGGCTAACCGTGCCGGGCCGGCCCGGGCACGGTTACTGTAGCACCGTACCCGGGCTGGCCCGACGGGGCACGGCCCGTTTGGACATCTCTAGCTACGGCACGATGCACGGTTCCTGTAGCAGACCGTGGCACGGCCCGTCGGCGGCCCACCGTGCTCAGACCGGTCCGGTACTATAGTACGTACTGTACGGGTGCATGTGTATATGTACTACGTTGTCAGCGAACGGCGGCTGGGCGAGGAGGACGGGCAGGTCCCGGCGGGGCGCGAAGCCGGAGAGACGGTCCGACCACCACGGTCCAGCCGGAGCTCCGCGACATCGATGCCGAGCGCCGCGGCGGCTGCCACCTCCGCCGCCATCTCCCGTGGCGTCCGTGCCGTGGCCCGTTGCCCCCCGCTGCTTCCACTCCGCGCGGCCGGCCTGGAGGTCCTGTCACACCCTAATATTAGCCACACTAAATAATACCTGAGAAAAATACCCAAGAAAAATGAATTTAAAAGGCCAGAGGAATTAATTAAAGGTGTAACATGCAAAATAATAAATTATTTGTAACATACCAAAAAAAATTGTAAAGAAATAAAAGTGATGTATGAAATGCGGGAGGCAATGAAAACACATCTCTTATACTAGCATAACAATATTTTCCATGATTGTATCACTTCAGTAAGTACTTCAATATAATTCCTCAAATCAGCTTGACTAGGGAGCTAGTTAAAAATGAATGGGTATACTTCTAAAATTCACCAAATAAAAATGAAGACTAATCAAGCAGTGCCCTTCTACCAGAGTATGAGTCAACATGAAACTTTCAACCAGAAATTTTGGTTTAATTTATCTTCCAAAGGAACCACATAAAATGATAGGAGAAAAGGTCTAGGGAATTATTTTAGACTAGAGGAAAAACTGGGTCACTATCCTTATATTGCATTTTCACCAAAGATAAACCAGATCCGGACTTACAGGAAAACCTAAATTCGGAGTTACCGGACTTATTCATTTTTGAAACTCTAGAACTCTTTTGGACTCCCAATCCGAGATCCTTTGTATTCGAAATATTTATATTTCCCTTTGAGATAAATCCCAGATATTCCCTTAAACTCCTTTTCCGTCGAAACAATCCAAATCTCCAATTGTGTGAGATTTCTCCAAATTCCGATTCCAATAAAACACCCTCGTCAATTCCGTAATCCCGAAACATTTTATTCAGAATATTCTATTTCCCAGTTCCCGGAAAATCTCCTCTAGTTCCAACCTGATGAATAATTCGATATTTGTTTCCCCAAATATTCCTCGAATATCCCGATATTCTACTCCCCAAATTTCCATCGGGAAAATATTCTCCATTCTCGGAATCCCACAAAATATTCTGTTTCTTGGACCCTAATAAATATACTTTTGTTTTCTAAACTCGTCCAAATACCCTTCGATTCCCAATATATATATACGTGTATATATATATATATATATATATCCTCGTACTCAGGTAATTCCAATGTCCTGAATATTTCCGAAATTTCTAAATTCTAGAACACGACTCAGATTCCACAAATATCCCCAAATTCTAATTTTTGCAAAATTAGAATTTTCCGGAAAAAGATTCCCATTTTTCCTTTCCAATCTTACCCTTTTATTTTCTTTTTCTTTCCCTTCTTTTTCTTTTTCTCTCAGGGCCACTGTTCCTCTTCCTTATCCTTTCTTCTTCTCTCCTCTGCCTCCCGAGGCCGAGCTGCCTCTCCTACCGCCCGAGCCGAGCCCCAGGCCCAGCCTGCGCCCGGTCCGCCGCTGCCGCTTCCCCGGCCTCTGCCCAGCCTGCGCCCAGTCCGCCGCAGCCGCCGGCCCAGCCCAGCAAGCGCTACCGCGCGCGAGAACCCGCCGCCGCCCCTATATATGTTACAGCCGCTAGCCCTGTGCCCTAGCCGGCTCTGCTCCTCTCCACGCCGCCAGGCCGCCGCCCCGCTCTGCTTCCGCAGCCGCTGCCGCCTCTTCTGCTCCCAGCGCCGTCGCCCGTGCGCCGTCGCCGTTCTCTGTGCCGCGCCGTTGCCTCGCTTCCCGTGCGCCGCCGTCGTTCAGCCGCCGCTGCCTTGCAGCTGTGCGCCGCCGCCCCTACTCCCATGCGCTGTCGCTGCCGTCGCCAACTGCCTCAGCCGCCGCCCTGCCGGCTGTCTCTGCCTTGCCGCCAACAGAGGTCGCCGTGGTCGTCGTCATCCCCGTCTGCCGCCCGTCGCCGGTGAGCATCCACCCCGTCGTCCCCAATGCCCCATCTTCTTTTCCTCCTTCGACGCCTCGGATCGGGAAGCCGCCCGTCGTCGTCGCGTCGTCCCTGGCGTCTCCGTCTAGCGTCGCCGTCGAGCTGCCGTCCTCCTCCAGCCGCCGTCGCCGTTCCCTCTTCGTCGGCTTCGCCGCGCTGCCAGCATCGGTCTGCCGTCGCCTCTGCTTCGCCGCCGTCGTCTTCGATCCCCACCGCCGGTGAGTATCCGGACCGAAGCCGCCCTTCTTTGGTTCATCGCTGCCATCGCTCTTTTCCAATCGGCATCGTCGCCCATCCTCCTCTGCCTCCTGTTCGTCATCGCCGTTGCCAGGTAGTCGTCGTCGTCGTCTATCGCCTGTGCGCCGTTCTCTCCAGTGCCGACGTCGCTGCCTCTGCCGCCCTCTGTCTTCCCCCATCTGCCGCCGTCGCTTGGAGTCCGCCGCCTCGCCGTCTGCCTCGCACCGCTTCTGCTCCCTGCCCGGCATCGTTGCCGCCGTTTACAGCGACGCCCGTCGCATCCTCATCTGCTTGCTGTGCGCCGCCGGTTGGTCGCCGCGCCAGCGGCAAGGCCATCTCGCCGCACCCACCTTTGCTTCGTCGCCGCCGGCATCTAAGCCTCCTCCCGGCCGTGTTGCCCCAACGGCGCCTCCCCTCGTCGCCTGTTACAAATGGTATCAGAGCCGACCCTCGCGGTTGCGCGTACGGGTCAGTGTGCGGGCATATGGCGCATGGCGCATGTGGGCTCGGTGTGAGGCACATGGCATGGCATATGGCGCCGACACTGGACGTACGGACGTGCGCTAAGAGGGGGCGCGTTCCTGGACATTTGCCTGTGTGGCTATGCGGGTAAGTTGGACTGGCGGGGACGCCAGGTCCTTTGAGGGGGGGTGTGGGTGACATCCTGGCCCAATTAGGATATGGCCCATATGGCCCATGAGTGCGGTGTGCACATGATTAGTACCACCTTGCTAGTTGAGCAAGGGTTGAACCAACTTATAAGGCCTTGTCCCTCCAACCATAGTACTTCCGGGTTAACCCTTTTACACGAAGCGAGGACGAAAGTGTAAGTGGGGTGCTATGTGTAAGTGGGCCCGCCCGTCGGTTGGGCTGGGCTGTGCGGTTCTGGAGGGCAGGGTGTTACAGTCGCCGCTCCCTCCTGGCGCCGGCCGTCGCCGCTCCCTCCTGGCCGTCCGCCGTCGCATCGTCCGGGTCGCTGCTCCGTCGCCGGTCCGCCGCACCGCCTTCAGGCCGTCTTTTCCGCCACCCGGTGTCGTCGCCTGCCGTCGCCATTCCTGTTGTTGCCTGCAGCGCCACCATCGCTATGCCGCCTCATCTCATCCCTGCTCTACTTCTCATCTGCCGTCGTCCCGGCCGACGAGCCGTCATCGCCGTCTCTGTGATTCGGTGCCGCCGGTGAACCCGAAGTCTGTCGCCATCGCCGTGTCCCTCCGGCTCGTCGTGGCCACGCCGTCCCCGGTCCGTCGCCCTTGTTGCCTCTGTATGCCACGGGACACCGCCATCACATCGTCGAACATCCTCAGCAGTATTCTCCTTTGTGACCTCGGAGCCCCGGTGGTTCTCCCAGTGCATGACTAGGGGACCCGAGGCACAGTGCCCCAATAAATCTCAATCGTCCAATAATCCGAAGTCGATCTAAGCCACCTTAGCCGCTAACCCTTTTAATCGGTCAAAGTCATGTCAGCCCTAGCCACCTCAGCTGCCACTTCGGTTGCCACCTCATCCCCTTCGGCCATATGTTATCCACCTCAACATTCCATCCGTCCCTCCTATTTCTAAATCCATGACAAGTCCACCATACGCCTGGTCACTGATCATGAATCTCATATCTCAGCATTTATCCAAAATAATTAGTTTTAATCCGAAAATTCAGAGAATATTCCCGAGAATATTCTTTTCTATTTCTTTTCAGAATTATTCCGAATTCAATATTCCAAAAGCCATATCTTTTCCGTTTGAAGTCCGAATCGACCCGTTTCATCCTAAATTCATTTAAAATCATAATTTACTTGTTTACGTATTTTTATGTACTGTTGTTAACGCCAAAATTTGGCACGGCTCATATCAGATTCGGTAAAGAAAGAAGCTATATCAACGGGAGGAAATTAATCCAGAAGAAGCCGGATTTGAGAAGGAATCGTGAGGTCCACGTTATGACAGTTATTTATCTTATCTATTAGATAGTTTTATCTTTTAGGAAATCTGATCTCTTGTCTGATCGGGTCTGTTAGTTTTCCTTTTCTAGTTAGAAAAGTCCTCTTCCGTAGCCGATCAGGACTCTATCCACCCAGGCTATAAATATGTGCGCCCGGATACATTGTAAATCATCCACACAGATCAATTAAATTCGGCGCATCGCCACCCTTTCGACGGGTTCTTGCTTCTCGAGCGGGGCTGCATCGGTTAGGTCCGAACTCCTGCGAGAGGGTAAGACTCGTCACCCCTTACCTAGGTGTATCTGTCCTATCTACGGCTGCATCGGTTCGGTCCGACCTCTTAGGCCGATCAGGTATACCACATCACGCGTGCGTAGATCTTATCAGTTTACTGGGGGCGATTTATCATCAGTTCGTGCTGCATCAGTTGGGTCCGACCTACTGAACTGCCAGCGATAAATCGTTCCTGCTAGGTTGATGGTTTTTGCGCAAGTGTCTTATCGGAATGTATAGCCGATAAGTTATCTTATTACATCACAGTTACATTAGGTCTATCGGCTTGTTGAGGTTCCTTTATTATTATTAATCTGTGCTGCATCAGTTAGGTCTGAACTACTAGATTGATAATAATAGATTTATCCTTGTCGAGCCGATCGGTGTATATGCGACGTTCTATCGGAGTGCTTAGCCGATAGGTTATCTTTTATAAAGCCGACTGTATTATCTTTCCTATTTTTGTCATCTATATTATCATCGGTTTTCTAGCCGATGTACATGTGTTTTCTTGGCAGTCGGCTAGCTTACTATTCTACCTATCCATTTTATCATCGGCTTCTAGCCGATGCACATGTTATACTGACAGCTTATCTATTTGCTTATAGCATTATCGGTTTCCTAGCCGATACACAGGTGCCATCGGCCATCGGCTACAAGGAGCCTACATCAGTCCGTATCGGCTGATAGCCGATGTGCAATTGCTGCTGACCCGGGCACGAGCACAAGCGAGGACCCGGGCACGGGCACGAGACCCGGGCACGGACAGCTGGGGCCCGGACAAAGTTTTATCATCGGCTTTCAGCCGATGTTCAAGCATTCCTTTGGCAATCGGCTAGTAGGATTCTTATTGGCCAATTGAATCCCTGAGCTAATATTCTCCTTGTCAATTACGGGGTCAAATTGACTGGCACGCCTACGAATCTCTAATATTTTAGGACCTGCACTGGAGCTAAGCAGATCTCCCAGGCCTTCGCGTGTCTCCCAGACGCTGAACGGCCCTCGGCGGTTTTCGGCGTCAACAACTGTTTATTTGGAGTTTCTTAGGGTTTGTTATCGTTTTGCGTGTAGTCGCGTATATCGTCGATTCGGAAGACTTCGGAGTCGGCGGAAGAGTTCGGAAGATTATTTGAAGACTTTTGCAATTGCAAGGCAAGTCACACGACAATCTCCTTGAGCATATTGATCCCGTTTGCGAAAACTATTTTATTTTAAAGTTATTGCATGAAATGCTTTAGAATGACATTATTATGGGTAATTATTTAATAGCCAATATTCCTTGATATTTATGGCCATTTTGTTATTGCTATCTATACCTTGATACCCCAGGTAATAATATTGACTAGCCGGGTGTTTAATTATTTATCTGGCTAGATTGTTTAGGATTTTGCTTAGCCATGCCTAGCAAAGAATAGAATAACTTATGGGTTGTCACAATAATTTCTATACTACTATTTAGTCACATGAAATGATGTTCCATTTACGACGGTGGTCGTACGAGGACATTTTAATGGTTCAATAAAACTTGAATAAATGGTGGGTTGTGAGTACCAGGATTGTGATTGTTGCTAGCGGTGCTCATGACAGTTAAGGACCGGTTCGTGGATTACCTATTGCGAAGCAATACTCGTGCTAACCACAAGCCAGCATGGGTAATGGTAGGATCCAATGTGTAGTACGTTCAACCGGGGTCCACCATGGTGTGTTGTGGCTGTGTCAATAAGACCACCATGGCTGCGTCAATAAGTCCATGTCTTGGGCGTTGGATCGTTTCCCAGACTCAGAACCTGATCAGTTCTGGCCGGAAACTGGTGGTCTAGCGGGTGGCTTTCTTGTTGTGCGGATTACATGGAGGGTCTTATCACAATCTCTATTCGGGTGCTTTCGAGTATCGCGACGCATGGCTGACATGATGTTGAGATTGTGTCTTGTGGGTAAATTGGTACATCTCTGGCCAGAGTAAAACTATTCGAATAGCTGTGCTCGCGGTTAATGAGCGGCCTAGCAATGTTTCTGTGATTAGTCCCACACTACTCATTAATGGAAATAAATGATGGAATATGGATAGCTCCTGTTTGGAGGAGTTTTGGTTTGGGCCTGAACTGCGTTGGAGCGCTGTTCAGTGGTTGATTCAATACTAATTAATAATTAAACTATACTATTTTTAATGATTTCGAATGCAAATGTTTTAAATGTTGTTTTATGCAAATAAGCCATATTATGCCTTTCCTTTGGTATCCTGGTGCATTATATTGCATTCCCTAGTGTGGCTTGTTGAGTACGGTGGGTGGTACTCAGTCTTGCATTATTGCAATCTTTAGAGTGAAGCTTTGCGTGGAGGAGAAGATGGTGTTTGGCTTATACCCCAGTTGAGCTGCCTGTGGTTTGGAGCTGAAGCTACGCTAGTTGCCGTTCCGCTACTGTTTTCTTCTGTGTGAGGACTAAGTGCCTCTGTTGTAAGTATTTATCGTTATTACGTTTTGGTTATGTTTATCAAATTGTCAATTTGTGTACCTCGGCTGATTCCTGGACGAGGATTTATTGCACAAATTAGCTTTGGAAATTCTGGTGAATTTTCGGGCGTGCCATGACTGAAGCAAGACTGGAGTTGATTCTTGGTCAGCCGCGTCGCCAGCTCAAGATACACCCAAGAACCAAGCACGAAGAGCTGACAAGCCCCGAGTCCGTAGATCCGAGTCTTCTTTTTCTCCGCCGGCCGCCATGCCCCTTTCTGCTTTTTCTGACCACGGTGAGTTATATCCCGATTCCTCGCATATGGAGCTACTATGGAGCATCACCGAGCTAAGGCCGACGACTCTTCTCTGAATCTTGGCCCAGATCTGGCTGTCGACGAGTACCCGTAGCACTCTGCCGCTACTAGACCTCTCCTGGAGCAACCATCGCCGTTCCAGCCCTGCCGAGTGACTCAATAGCTTCAGTAAGTATCCCTGATGCCTCAGACACCACATGCATACATCGTTTTGGTCTGTAATATGACATCCATATGCATCCCGAGCCCATCCGCCGCCTCTGCCGTCTTCGCCATCGATTCCGACCACCCTAGACCGCGAGATCACCCTCGGTGGATTCGCAAGAGCCAGAGGAACGTTTCATCTTTTGACATCCCGACAAGATTCGCAGCCATTCGCCGTCGCCACCGCCGCGAAGTTCGTCGGAGACGCTCGCCGACGCTCGCTCTGTTCCGAGCCGTTGACAAGCGGGCCCCACTGGATTAGCACTTGAGGATCTCTATCAATGAAAGTTTAAAACATCCGAGTACCTTTTTGCAAAATAACCAGATACTGACGAGTGAACCTAGGACCTAAATGTAATAACTAAAAACAACGGGGACTCTTAATGAAAATTCCCTCTCACACTGTAGAAGGACTGCGGGTTGATTTCTGGAAAACCCAAGTACGTTTTTGCAAAAGTTATTACACTGACCGGTGGACCCCTTGTATTTTAAATCTAAGAAAATAGATATAAATCGATAAACCTTTTTCTGTTACACTAGAAAATATGTTTAAATTTAAAAATTCATAGAAAATTCATTACAACTCCAAATTGGGTGAAACTAGTTTTGTTTGTTTTGTAATTTTATTCTTTACAATCTGGTAAATTAAAAAGTAAAACTTGCCTAAAAATTATGAGAATAAAAAAGGGTGAAAATAGGACTTTTAACTAGAAAATCCATAAGAAAATCATTCTAGCTCAGAAAAATGTCAAACCAATTTTGTAGTTCTTAGAAAAATGAGTACTTTCAATTTATAAAGTTTTTTCGCACAGAACTAAACCACAAATTACCAGCAAATTTTATACTCTTAGGATGACACATAAAACTTGCAAAAATCATATCTGACAAATGGTAAGTGCAAAAAAATAAAAATAATCTCACTAGAAAGTATCTGAGACCAGTACCAAATCATTGCACAAAAATCATACGTATTAGAGAATTTTGTATTTTTGTATTATTTATTGACTTTGCTTTAACTTTAAAACTTAAATTAGAGGAAGAGCCTTTGGAGTTCAAGGAGATAGAATATATTGAGGAACCTGAAGCAAATCTAGATCAAGGCAAGAATCCCACTACCTTTGAACATATTACTCCTAAATTTTGGGATTATCAATGATTTCATTTTAACTTGCATCGTTATTTTGCTATGTATATTATATAGATTGTGGGCAATGGTAGTTAATCCCTTTTCTGCATAGCCCACCTTGAAATG
Organism: Oryza meyeriana var. granulata; assembly: GCA_003991445.1. Taxonomy (NCBI): domain Eukaryota; kingdom Viridiplantae; phylum Streptophyta; class Magnoliopsida; order Poales; family Poaceae; genus Oryza; species Oryza meyeriana. The sequence goes on from RYFJ01003938.1 coordinate 64,177, forward strand.
TTGATAATCTACTACTTGTAACCTTAGGATGGGTAGGAGTATTTGTTAAGTGCTTGCTATAAGGTATATACTTGTATATATGCTTAGACATGCCTAGCTACTTACAAAATAAGTCATGGCCATCTAATTACGTTTGAAATGGGAATTTATTTACTTCTGATAAGAGATGAATATTTATGATATTTGTGAACTAAAACTGAAGGAAAACCATTTTAAAACTTGGGCAAGCAAATGGTACACATATGTGCTAGTTGTGTATTGATTGCGGAGTGTTTGCCTGGGTTACTTAAGGACCGAACTCAGTATCATTTCTCATGTTAAATAGTACAACCACATGCGCTAGTATTGGATAGCCATAGTGGATTAAGTTGCTTAATGTTTAGCCTTGCATTCTGGTAGGCAGAGAGTATGGGCAGTGCCTACAACAGATCGTAGGGCTGTTCAGAGGAACTACCTATGTCCCATAACGGAATAGGCGTCTAAGTTTGTTCAATACAACGTTGTATGCCTCATGGGGAGCCAGGTAGGCTGCCACCACGGCGTTAGGTTAAGGCGTGGGCCCGCCACCTATGGCATCGGGGTAGCACCCCAATGTGGAGTAACACACCTCGTGCTGGTGCAAGGCTAAATGTTAGGTAATGCAAAAGCTGTGTTGTGACCTCTAGACCGCATTTAATGTGTAGAGTGTGGTGGTACTGACGGGTACCGGACAAACTAGAGCGATCATATCATGTGGGTAAAGTTGTACAAACTCTGCAGAGTCAAAACTAATCGGTTAGCCGTGCTCACGGTCATGAGCGGCATGGTTGTGTCCATTGAGTATAGATTTATGTTTTAAAATACTTTATGAAATGGGATGGTTGGGTGAAGATTTATACTGATCTATACTTGGTGATTGATGAAATGATGATGAAATGGAATTGGATTATTAAGTTGTATTATAGTCTTGCTGCCAAGGAGGGCGGTGAAGTAGTTATCTATGCAAAATGATGCCATGATATTATTCTGCTAGCCTAGGATGCAATTTAATTTATGAATCCCTCTTTTAAATTGTTGCGAAATAAAATTGGCTTTATGCAATAAAACTGAGCCTCTTCATACAGCCTTTACCTTGATTATAGCTCACATGTATAGTTAGGTTTGATTGTGGCCTTGCCAGTACCTTGCGTACTGAGTTACATTTTATTTTCGTGAATGCTCCTATAGATCCACACACAGGTGAAGATGAAGATTTGTATGATGAATGTGTGGGTGAACAGGTTGATCAGGATGATCCTATCTAAGGGTTTACCCTTAGTCGGTTGCCTAAGGGTTTCCTAGGTAGTCATGCTTCCGATGGACTTACTATTTGGCCTCCGAGGCTTATGTAAATATTAGTTAATATGTATCTGTATCTGTACTTTTAGTTTGATTAGCTAAGTACCCTCTTTATTGGATATTACTTGCTAAGATGACCGTGTGGGATTAGAGCTTTCCTAGACTAGTCACACATTAGTAAGAATTTAGAAATGATGAGATGCATGGATGTTGATTCAACTGTAGACCATGTCCCCAGAAGTGTGTATCGTGTTTGGTCGGTACCTTCGTGTGGTTTGACGGGCACACTTCGCCGTTTCGGACTGGTGAATCAACTCTCCAAATATCTCTTTATTTCTGAATTCGGCGCGTTGGATTTGTATTATGAATGGAAAAATATTATGGCAAGGCTGCGATGAGGATTGATGGTTACTGCACTTATTTGGTTTTTATTCGAGATCCCATCCATCTAGATATTTCGTGTTGTCATAGTAATTACTCTCTATAATGTATTTCCAGGGTGCCCACATTATTGTGGCCGGGAATACTTTTCTTATGTTCCCTGTGCCAAAATACATTAACTGGATTTTTAGTGGAATTTTCAGAGCACAGGAACTGCTTTTAATAAATCAAAAACATTTACTGGAATTAAAATCGCCCTGGAAATCCTTTTCTCCTTTTCCTTTCTCTTTTTCTTCTCCTGGGCCGCCGGCCCGCTCCTGTGTCGGCCTCTTCACGCGCCCGCAGGCTTGCTTTTCCCCTGGCCTCTTTCTCCTCGTGCTGGGCCAGCCCATCCCGCGCGCGCCTGCCTCCCGCTCACTCTCTCTTTGCGCGCTGGGCCCCGCTCGTCAGGCCGCCTCCCGCCGCATGCCCGCGTGCCCCGCTGATAGGCCGGGACAGCCTGTAAGCATCATCTTCCTCCTCCGTTCGAATCGGGCGGAGGGGAAAATCCCCTCCGTCGTCCGATCGGTGCCCGCGCCCGTCTCCTCCCGCGCTCGCCTCTGGTTCAAACGGAGCAGGACCGAGTCCGCGCCCACTCCCCCACTTTCCCTGGCGTCCTCGTCCCCTCTCCCTCGCGAATCACGCGCACGATCCCCATGCCGCCGCCCGCTCTCCCGTGCACGATTGGAGCCGTTCGGCCTCAATCTCACTCGCCCGTGTGCATAAAAAGCCTCCCCGCCCTCTCCTCCGCCTTTTCCCCAACACACCGAGCCTCCCCATGCCCTAAAACCCCATGGCCACCGCACACCCGAGCCTCTGCCGCTTTTCGCCTACTCCGGCCATCGCTCGCCGCCGCTCTAGACGCCGCCAAGCCACACCGCCACCGCCATCACCTCCGCCGTGCCGAGGAGCCCGTCAGCCGCCACTCCGTGGAAGCCGAAGCCCACCGGAACGCTTCGCCCTCGCATGCGGTGAGTTCTGGCCCTCCGTCTCCTCTCCGGCCGGCAATTTCCGCCACGCCGCGCCTCCGTTCTCCTCCCTAAATCCTTTCCCGTCCTCCTCATCTTCCAGGACACCTCGGCCGCTGCCTCTCGCTCGTTCCCCGCCGTCGGAGCTCCGTCGCCGACGTCGTCCCGAAGCCACTGCCGCTTCTTCATCGCCGCCGTCATCCTCGCGTCGTCACTCGTCGCCATGAGCCGCCGGTGAGAATCCCCTCTGCCTCCCCGTTCCATTTCGCCCTCCGCGTGCCCGCCGCCGCGCCGTGTGGTCGCGTGCGCGCCGCCACCTCCTGCTCGGGACGGCCGGCTTCGGCCGCCGCTCCCCAGAGCCGTCCGATTTGCCAGGTGGCAGATCAGGGCCACCCGTGTGCTCGCCCGCGTAGTCGCCTATGTTGGCGCCACGTGGTGCACCCGCCTTCGGCCGCGGTGGACTCGGTCCACCGTGCGCCAGCCTCTATGCGCCGCTGACTAGTGGGGCCTCTGGTCGGCGCCGCCTCTCTCTCTCGGGTGACGCCATAAATCGGATTAATGCGCATTAAATCGCTTGTTAATTATATTTGCACTGAAAATCACAGTAAAACTTCAATAAATCATAACTAATTGATATAAACTCCGATTAAGTCCATTCAAATTTCATTAAATCCATAAAAATGCCTAGAATTCATTAAAAATACTTTCAGTCCATGTTTGTTGGCCCCCATGTACTGTTTTTAATTGTTTATGTATTATTGGTTGTAGAATCCGACGCCAGTAATTCTCCCGTGTATTTCAAGATCGTAGCAGAGTACCTTAAGCCAAAGCAAGGCAAGTCACAGTGTTACCTTGATCACTTTGTACCCATTTTCGCTAAATTGCTTTGTTTACTTAAATAAACTGCATTGTGGATGGGTATTACCTTCACAATGTTAGGAATTAGCTTTAGTTTTAAAACCTGAATCCTTGTCACCTGGGTAATAATGTGATTAGATTACTATTCCTAGGATACTTAGCCATGGTTAGCAACATAGTTCACTTGAGAATTATCTATATAGACATTATCATTATTTTGGTTCGACTCAATGTCGGCAAAAATTGAACCTTGGACATGTTGATGTTAAAGTACTAAAATGGGACCCTAATGGTGGGCTGTGGGTGCATGGTTTTGCACATCGCACCCATGGCAATTAAGGACCGGTTCGTAGGAACCACTTGAGCAGATTTCGTACTTTCTACAAGCCAGCGTGGGCAACGGCTGGACTTGTAGCGTTCCTTCTCCCTCTCCTAGGCACTAGAGATGAGGGTGGACGTGATGGAGTTGGGTCGGCCCGGGGTAGGGTTGATCGGCTTGCGGATCCACCGTGGCGCAAGGGGGGTAGCCTGGCCAATATGGTGTGCCCTGTCGGCAGGTGCAACCTCAGCGAGGTGTGGATGGTTAGGGAGAGGTTACGTGAACGGTCCTGTCACAGCCTCTTACGGGAGTATCGTGGTGATACACCGGCACACGGGAACGTGTGTGGGCTGTGTCTTGTGGGTACAGTTGCACACCTCTGATCAGAGTAAATCTATTCGAATAGCCGCGCCCGCGGATATGGGCGACTGGTCAAGACTCACTATGATTAGTCTCACCCCTTTTTAATTAAAATGACTTAATGGAACTGGTATAGTTTAGGAGGTTGGTTGGGCCTGGTTAACGTGGTGTAGCGTTAATCGGTGGAGAATTAATATTGTTCAAACACTTAACCTTCTTACTATTTGCGAACCACTTTTGTCTACAACTGCTTTTATACAAATAAGCCACTAGCCTATCTTTGATTCCTGTGCACTATGCATATTTGTGGGTGTGATTTGTTGAGTACTGTGTGTGGTACTCAGCCTTGCTCCTTTTTTTCCCCTCTCAGTGATGGAGTATGCGTCTGACGAGGATCACCTAGAGTACTAGACTGGCTCCGCCGTCAAGGTGCTTGTGGGATGGAAGCTACTGCGCGACCTATTGTTTATAGACTTTATTTTACTGTTTTTCGCTGCATTTTTATAATCTAATTTTACTCTGTTTGTAAGACACTCTGTATGGCAACTTGGATTTGTGTACCCTGGCTTTCCTGGGCAGGGGTTTAATACACATGAATGTTCAGAATTTTGGTGGCGAATTTCTGGGCGTTACAGGTCCTCCACCCCCACGCACCGCGCCGTCCTGCTCTCCAGGCTTACTGACAGCTTCCTTGACGGCACTAGCAGCATCTACCTCGAGGAGCTCTAGCGCGCCTAGGAGGCCGACCCCTCCTCCGTCGATGAATCCTGGGACAACTTCTTCCGCCGCCGGGGGGACCATCGCCGCCGCCGCCAGGGGAGGCCTCACCAGGGCTCGCGACGGAAGGAGGAGGCGCGAGGAGGATGGTGGCGAGGTAGAGGCGGCGGCGGCGGCTTCGGGTTGGCGTTGACCTGCAGGCTCCCCACCTCGCCGCCGCCGGCGTCGCTCGCTGCCTCTGTCGCCGCGCCTCACTGCCGACGCTCGAGGATAGGGTTTCGTCCCTCACGCCGACGCTCGGGGATAGGGTTTCATCCCTCATCGCCGTAGCAGGCCGGCCTGCTGGGCCGTGCCCGTGCCGTGCCGAGCCGGCCTGCTACAGTATACGGACCGTGCCGTGCCGGCCTGCCATGCCGCACCTCCGGCCCAGGCACGGCACGGCTACTCAGGCCGTGCCAGCACGGCCCACGGCCATCCGTGCCCGGGCTGGCCCGATAGGGTACGACCTATTTGGACAACTATAGGGGTGAGGCAGCGCCATAACGGGGTCGCGGGGTTGACCGAGAGGTGGTTGAGGGCGATCTGGTTGATCGAGGCCATTGGATTTCAGAAGATGATTATGACCATACGATTTGACGATGACTATGGTCCTGAGTAAATTGACTTGTGCACTATAGGGTAGGCTCGAAATTTTAACTAATTCTCTTCCACCAACAGTGGGGGAGTTGTGGACTGGTCGCTCCGAACATTTACTACGGAGCATCTAATGGAATATGCACGTTGACGCTTTGCTGGCACTTTTCGATCAAAACACATTTATTATAGACATAAACTCCAAAATACAAGAAAATGATTGCTCTGTTTATCTTGTTTACAAATCAAAATAAGCGCAAAGAAAGCTAAGCAACTACTACCTCCGTTCTAAAATAATTGTCTTTCTAGGATTTAAAATTTATCCCAAAATTATTCTCACTTTAGATGACTACTCATCCCATCAGCCACCTTCTATTTAAATTTTTCTCTATTCTATCCCTAACCACCGTATATTATTTAATAAGAGATACTATAGTCTTTTATTCTTAAATCTTAATCTATATTAAACAACTTAAAACGACAAAAAATTAAATTTTACGTCCAGTCAAAAAGCTGATGATCTAGGAAGCGCAAAAGGTGTCCTTAACGAGGGCCGGTCTCGTCGAGGTCCATAAAATTCGTGCACATCCTTTACTTTCTATTGGCTTTTTCACCATTGCCGGATTAGGTAACCAATCAGACTGCGCTATCTTTCATATGAATCCTGTCTTTTGTAGCTTATCAATCTCTTCCTTGATGGCCTCTCGTTGACCAGTAGCAAACCTACTTTGCTTTTTCTTGTATAGGGAGTTAGGGACCTTGTTTGAGGCAGTATTTACCTTCTGCCTCACAACTCCTGAGCAGTGAGCCAAGATAATAAGATGGATTTATCTCATCTTGACATTCTCACACGGTTTATTTATAGAGAAAAATCCAAATACTTTTTATAAGTTATTGGTGTTTCTACTCTACGTACAAGTCAATTTCTCTACTAACCTTCCTCCATATCCCCTTTTTATCGATTCCTCCTTATTATTTTAATTTCTTATTGTTTCAATTTCCCATGTCCCGTGTGCCTCTAGCGTGGTGGAACTTTGGAAACCTTCTTCCTCCCTTCCAACTTCCACCTTCCTCAAATCCTGCACGAGCGAGATGATGGCGGCAAAGTACTATGGCACAACTTGCTGAGTTGTGCAATCCCAATCTATCGAGATGGCATCAGTTTCCATTGTCCTGCCACGCTGAAGGCCAATGGGGCACATGAAATTAAAAGACCGAGGAGAAAAATAGATGAAAACAATATGTTAGAGGAAAATTTAAAGAGAAATTGACTTGAAGGAAGATTTATGTACGAAATTGAGTTGTAGGGAAAAAGTAGAAACATCGGTGACTTAGTGGTTTTCTTTTTGCATTTTCCTCGTTATTTCTATACGCTTTTATAATTCATGCAGTTAGGCCTCAGCGTTTCTTATACAACTAAAATAATAAGAATAATTATTTGTATTCAGTATAAAAATAAGTAACCCGTAACTATCTTCATGATAAGATGAAAATGGTTCTTATAACCAAACTTGCGAAACTCATACGCGTGGCTATAAACATGTTTCTATTTTCAGCTTCCTAAATACCCTATGTAAACCTCTTAACCACAATTAATATACGCAAACCATTATCTAATAGGCAACCATGTTTCAATAAAGCCTTTGGAATTAGATAGTTATATAATAAAATTGCCAGCTAGAGATAATATGCTTGATTCCATGTGCTGAGGTGTAGGTACGATATATTACTGAACAGGAAAAACACAATTTATTGTTGTGTGTTTTACAGACTACAGAAGTTTCGCAGATGCAATGCCCAAAACAAAATAATAAGCTGGTGCATATTTAGCGTGTGCTAAATTCAAGATGCACAGCTGAAGCTACGTATGGTATGCCGTTTTTGGCTTCATTTCTGAAACATGCGACTCAAGTAACTGGAGATCTGTTGTGACAACAAAATTAAGGCAATCCGGCCAATTAGAAGCAATCAAAATCAAGATTTAGACTTATGATAATTTTGTTGGAAAAGTGAGGTCTTATTATGACTGATTGCCAGCAAATGCAACATACCAATCGATACAAATGTTTAGTAAAGCATACCCCAATAACTGAATTCTAAAAGCCATCAAGAATTCAAAAATCATTGCAGGCTCCCTGCATCTTGCCACAAACAGAGCCGCAATTTGCAGGGTGAGTACCTGACATCTGAGCTTGCAGAATGTGATTGTGCCTGTGCCGCAGATAGAGCACAAGAAAACCCATCTCTCTGAACGAAGATCAACCGTAAAGGTCTGCAGCCACATTATTATTCTCAGTAAAAGAAAAAATAATCAACACCACACCCCGCCCACCAGGCCACAACCATTTATGCGATTTAAAAACAGACTCAAAACTGCACATTTACAATTCTACCATCTAAATCTGATCTATACAGTGTCAATAATTTTGTATGGTATCTCTAGTGTGAACACCATGTATAATTGTATAGCAATTTCAGTTCTCAAGTAGTTTTCAGGAGTTCCTCCACCCCTGTGGGAGTCGCCACCGTCTCTGTGCCAGTAAATCGACACCGGGCCCAGAGAGGGAACATGAAGCTGTAATCTGCAGCCTCATCAGGTAGTCCACCTACTGTCAAAGGCAGCCATACATATCGCGAATCTCTGAGCTCGGATGGGTTCCACCGGTCGGCCATGAAGATGAATGAACCTGATAGTCCTGGAATTGGCAGCACAAATGTACTCTGTGAAAAGAAAGTTGTTGACCTGAATATGTCATTTCCTCCCACGCAAGGATTTCCCAGTGTCTCCCAAGGTCCCATTATTGCTGTCGCCGCGTGAGCTAGTGCAGTGTTTGGTGCCCAGCCAGTGCAACCAGAGGTTATCATGTAGTAGGTGCCTTCATACTTGAAAAGCGCTGGAGCTTCTCGATGCTGCGCAATAAGAAGCCTTCGCATATTATCAGTTACATCAAGGTAGTCATCGGTTAACTGACCAATGTGGAGCTCGCTGTTGTCCTCAGAAGAATATATCAGGTAGGCCTTCCCATTGTCATCCTTGAAGATGGTCATGTCTCTACTTTCACAATCATGTGGCCGCTTGCTGTACAGGTAACTGAATGGGCCTGTGGGAGAATCACTGATGGCCACACCAACTGACGCTTTGGTGTAGTTTGTATCGTCTATGTGCATCCACATAACATATTTGCCAGTCCGATCATTATATATAACCTTGGGCCTCTCCAGGACATTGGATTTGTGGAGATCATGTGTTACATTCTTTTCCTCACCACAGAGAACGACTCCTTCATTTCTCCATATCCACAGGTCCTTCGAAGAATAGCAACTTACTCCCACAATGTCAACCTGGAAATAGCTTATCATGGTAAGGAATGACAAATAGGATCACAAATAAATTTATACATAACAGAATAATAGAATATCACATAAATGGAATCATAAACAGTTAGTTTCACTGACAAATGTTACTAACTCTGAGACGCTACAAATGTAACTTGACTCAGAAATGTTAGGCGTTCCCACAGGGTGGTGCATTTTGCTCATTGTGAGACACATAGCAAACGCTTCTTGTTCCCAGATATATCTAGCATCAGTGCTTTGTATGTCAGGATAACCATGTAAAACACTACATAGGGAATCCTTACTGAACAGATAAACGCCTATCTGTACTTCAGAACCAGGCCTTTTGCTCATTTTTAAAATCCCAACACATTTTCCAATCATGCCGATTAGTTAACAATACCAGATGCTGTGGCACTATTGCAGTCGCTTTGGATTAACTAAATGAGAGAATTGCAATCATAGTAAACTCCCTAAAGACATAAACTGCATCTTTTGTGCCTATGGCACAATAGTGGAGCAGAGGCAGCATATGGCTACATTGGGTTTTAACTACGATGCAAACTTCCACCCACAGATTGAAACTGAAATCCCCACAAAAAAAAAGATTGAAACTGAAATGACCGGCACAATAATATTAAAAGGTATTCAAACAATATAAATAGGAAGAATGTAAATTATGTTCTATGCAAGAGAAGAGCATCAGACTCAAAACCTTATCGTATGAGTTGCAGGAGTTTTTATCTATTCTTTCCATCTCTGCAATTTATGTATTAGAATACATTCCTAGTGGTCTACCTTGACACGGCCTAGGCTTTTGCTTACGTCCCCAACATAACATAATTGCAACATGTTCTCTAGCAATTGGCTCCCACCAATAGAATCTAAAAGGGCCGGAAAATGAGATGCATGCATTAGCACACACTACTCTAAAGAAAATATGTATATTGCTTTTAGTTTCTGTGAGTAGTGATACCCAAGTGACTACTCCTACCTCATGTCAAAAGCTTTTGCACACATAACTGATGTCAAAATATGGAAATCATAAGAAAAATTTAGCCTACCCGATCAGCTCCCTTGCTGTCAGCTTTGTAGGTCTTCCCATCCTTATTCTCCCCATACCAGAAATAGGTCTCAGTTTTCTCATCATACAGAACACCTCCACCATGAGCTTGGATTGGATTGCCATCAGTGTCAAGCCACAGTCTCCCTGGGTAGTAGAAGTACATGCTGTCATTCCCACCATTGCTAGGATCTATAGCCATCTTCCGTTCTGGAAAGAACATGTCGTGCACTGCAGATGACTCGTCCAAGAACTCATCCACTACAGAAGGTGGCTTCTGCTCCCCCTTGCGCCGCACAGCCCGGGGATTCCTCCGGCTCCGAGGAGGTGATACCCGGAACTTCTCCTCCTCCACCTCCTCCAGTTCTCTTACAATCGACTGATGGATCTCCTGTGTCCTGGTGCTCTCATCCTCCTTATGTATGATAATAAGATGGAAATTCACGACTACGACCAATGCCGCCAGACTCCACACTGCCAGAGTTAGAGATCGGTGGCTCGCCGCATAGCAGCGGAAAGCTAATGCTTTTGGTTGCTTGCTCCTCGAACCCATGCCTGCACTTATCTGCTCCAATTGATAATCGCTGCAATAAATTGAAAGAAGACAGCTGAAGTGCACAAATTGGAATGAACAAACTCCTCTCTATGTCAAATCAAGAAAGAAACAATTGGGGCAATTAAAAAGGAAATTCTCCATATTTGTCCGCCAGTCACTATCCCCAGATTTCATTCCCAAATTTAGTGATGCGCTGACTCAGAAATTTTCAATACTATGGGACGATTCCAGAAAGCTTTCAGAAACAAGAAAATGAACTCAAGAATCATATCATGGCCAAACAAGCGAACAGCCCACCCGCATCCCGGTGAAAAATGCATACTTGGAACCAAGAAACCCAAAAACAGAAGCAGCCCAAACCGGAGAACCGTGTAAAGAATCCAGCAAAACATGGAGCACGTCCGCAGATTTGTCCCAAGGTAACAGAATTATCCAAGAACGTAATCACTTGCTTCACAGAACAAAACCAAAAAAAAAAACAGAGAGGGGAGAGCGAGAGAGAAAAGGAGGAGGAGAAGAAGAAGAAGAAGAAGCTCACCATAGCAGGTTGAGCCAGAGTACTAAAGAAGTAAAATTAGAGGCTAAACTAAACCCAATCTAGTCAAGCAAGTACCAACCGACCAACCAGCACTAGGACAAGTGAGCAATCTCCTCAGCAAACTAATTTTAAAAGAATCAGGTGAGGTTCTCTCACCATGGGATGGTGATCTTGAGATCTCGAGGGAATCAGGCCCGACACCCTCTGATTAGCCTCGCTGTGATCCAACTCCTCCCGGAGGGCGATTATGGTGGCGCCCGCCGGCTTAGCCTGGCTTGACCGGCTGGCAATGGCCCCCCTCGCCTGCCTGCCCCTGCAAGCCTGAGTAGTTGAGGCGGAATGCAATTGCAGAGGTCGTTCTGGAAAGGTCGGCCGTCAAGTAGGTGGTGGGTGCGTGCTGGGGCGGGTGGCGGGGATGGCTGACCGGGGGGGGGGGGGGGGGGGGGGGGGGGGGGGGGGGGGGGGGGGGGGGCACCACCAGACACCTGTACTGGCGGCGTGCGGTGTGGTTGGGGATGGTCTTCTGCGGCAGGTGGACGCCGTGCTTGATGTGGCCTGTGGGCGTGGGTGTCAGTAGGCCTCGCAAATCGGGCACGGGTAGGTACCTGCCCTGCCCGTATGCCTGTTACGGGCACCAACGCCGGCGAGCTTGCCCGTTGCCGGAGGGGAGGTGAGGGTCCTCGCCGCGCGGTGCCCGAGGCTTCAGGTGGAAGGGGACGAGGCGATGCGACGGGGAACATTGACGGCTGGAGATTTTAGGTGGAAAAAAGGGAGTGAAAAAACAAGAAGACAACGGATAAAATGAGTTGATAAGTAAATTTCGCAAAACCGTTCAAATTACACAAAACCATATATTTTTAGCGTATTGCACATAATTACATGTAACCAACTATAGTGTTATAAAACTATATTATTAACCAATTTTTTAGGTTCAAAATATTTTTCTTTAGTCTATATATGAGTCCTAAACTTATATCCAAAATTTATGAGTTTTTCTAATATATGAATGTTGTAGCCATACAAGTTAATTATATTTTTTAATTTACTACATTATCAAGTCTCACGCTTAGACCGGTTAATTTACTATTATTTTTTAATTATTTTCTCCATTTCCTTTCTCGCCCGTTCAAACTCGTTAGCCTAAAATTTTGGTGTATTTTGCTATAGAAATTTCTAATATAGATACTTTTTCTATGAAGAGTTTCTATAAAAACTATAACTTTTTAAATAACGTTTATAGTTTTATAGAAACAATGCTATCAACATTTAGGGTACCTTTGGATTGAAGGAATTTTGAAGGAAAAGTAGAGGAAATCAATCCAAATGATTAATTCCTGTGTGAATCATTTGTTTTGTAGGATTGCTTCAAAGAAATACATAGGATATTAAAGTTTCCTCCATATTTTGGAGGAATTCTACCCTGAGGCACCTTATGTTTTCAAATTTCTTTGGGACTTCCAATGCATCTCTCTAACAAATCAACATATAATCCTAAATTTATTGTTTTTCCTATGATAGATCCAAACACATATTTTGAGTAATTCTTGTAGTATTTGTTGGCGTAAAATCATGTACCTTGTGTGCCACTCGTAGCGGCACCTGGAGATGCACCGTCACAAGGGGTAGATGCTGTTGAACGATCATCTAGGAGGGATGCCGTCAGGATAAACGCGCGCCGGTTTGTCCTAGGCTCAGCAGGCCAGCTATGATGTCCTCGAACGTCGTAGAGATGAGAGATGATGTGCAATTAAGGGATTGGAGGAGAATAGACGTGCGATACAGGTAGCAAGAAGGAGGGACATGTAGAATGTAGAGGGTAGGGGTAAAAGATTGATTTTGGCTATTAATTGGTTGTTGTTTCAATCAGTCTTGTCCCCCTATATTTATAGGAGGGGTAGTCTTGCGTCTACAGGGCCTTCTCCACGTCCTATTAGGCTTAGAGATCAACTAGGACTCTAAAAACCCTAGCCTCAAGTAAGGAAACACGAGAAATACCTAAATTGAAATCAGACTCGGAGCTAAAGGTCTGACCGCCCGGACACCAACGGTCAGACCGCAGTTCATTGTCCGGTTTGACCGGCCACACAATGGTGGTCAGATTGGTCTCCATGGAAAAGCTTCGGTTTTTTTCCAAATTTGGTTTGAGCTTGCTATAAATCCAAACTAGTGCCAAATTTGGTGTCAACACATGCCCCCTACCTTTTTGGCAAACTTATGAGCCAAAAAGCACTAAGAACGGGTCAACTAAGGACGATATTCAATATTACCAATATTGGCCATGAACGCCTCTATATACGTTTAGCAACGATGAAATCATTTTACTTAGAGAGGCCACCTCTTCTTCAAATATTGGTCCTTTTTTTCTTTGGCCTCCACTCTTGTCTCAACATTTTTTTGTGTTGACTCATTTTTGACCGATTCTTTTGTCTCGACCGGCTATGAGATGAGCGTGGTTGATTATGCAAAATCAGTTACTAAGGCAATGCTCATAATGGATAATAATATTACATATAAGTAGGCATCATCCACGTACCATTGAAGTTCCATGGTCCATACCAAGGGTAAAACCATGAAGAAGAAGAAGAAGAATATTTCTGAAGATCCATCCTCGCTTGTTTCCCACCTTGCTTGTCAGGTGAACTCGATCTCCTTGGTTGTTTGGCCCTTCTCTTGTTATCTATTGGGATCTTCAGCTTGTCGTCTTACCTCCTGAGCATTGAAGTCCTCAATGTGATATCCTCCTTGCCATTGGGGTTCTTCTTCTTTTGCAATTCAATAGTGTGTACAGGAAAAGATTGCTCATCTACTTGTATACCCGCAAACTCTGATCGTCCTTCATCAATGGCCGATTGAATTTCCCTTCTGAATATGTTGCAATCATTGGTGGCATGAGAATATGAGTTGTGCCATTTACAATATGCTCTTTGCTTTAACACCTTGAGCAGCAATATGACATGGCCTTGCAACAATTTGATTTGTTTATTTTCTAATAAATAGTCAAAGATACTATTGCATTTGGCCACATCAAATGTGAATTTTACTTCCTCATGTCGATTCTTTTGATCAACTAGCTTAAGAACGGAGTAAACAAATGGTTTAGACTTAGAGGTCCAAGCCCATTTGGTTGTACACACGTCAACTGTCTTATCATCCGAAGCTACGACTTCATCAACTATATTTTCATGGGGACTGTGGAGGGCCACCCTAAGACTTGTACTATTTACAGTTTGCCACGTCAACGCTAACTATTGGAGTGGTAGGGTCTCAAATAAAATCATATAAATACTGTAATCACCACACCTCAAAGAAGACTTGACATCGCAAACCACAATTACGTTACAAACTGATGGCGCCAAACCCGAAATAAATGAGATACTCAACAGAATAGCCTCCACCAGTCCTCCCCAAGATATGCTCGCCAGACCACACGATGGTGGCCACCAAGAGACTACATATCACAGAGGACTTGATCTACATCGGTTATTAAGCAAATATCTCAATTATTTCAAGCTCATATTTGTGTTCGACTAGCTCCTAGGAAAAACGCTAGTCTCACACGTTCATCTCAAGCAGTGGTATACAACAATAGGGTATACAAGTAAATAACTAAATCTACAAATCAGAGTTTACATAGGCCAACCGGCCAAATAATATGGTTCAACAAAAGCTTATCTACTCATACCCACAAGCAATCGACTAGGGGTTGGCCCCTGTTAGAACCATTCCTGAAGAAGCAACAGATCCCACGGCACTCATCCTATTCAACTCATCACCTGCAACAAGTCTAAAGCAGTAACATAGAATAAAGCAAGAGTCAGTACATTATCGAAATAATATACTGGCAAGGTCAATCTTAAAACACTACATGCAAGCTCTAAGTTAAGGAAGGGCTATCTGTAGGTTCAGTCTTGCATAAAGCAAATTTTAGTTCATAATCAGTTACAACGGTTTTTAATAAAACAGTAAAACATATACAGTAAGTAAATAAAGTTACCAACATAACATCATCATTTTACTTGTTGCCCTCCCCGGCAACGAGTCATCATAAGCATCATAATTATCAAAAATCACCAATCCATATCCCAATTTCATAAACACATTTGTAAAGCACAAAACTATACTCATGACACGTCACTATGTCGCTCATGACCGCGAGCACAGCTAACCGATTAGTTTTGACTCTGCAGAGTTTGTACAACTTTACCCACATGATGTGAATTCTCTAGTTTGTCTTGTGCTGGCCAGAGCACTACCACAATCTACACGTTAAGTGCGGTCTAGAGGTCACAACGAAGCCTTTACATTGCTCAATGCCTAGCCTTGCACTAGCGACGGCAAGCGGGAATCCACACCGAGGGGGCTACCCCGATGTCGCTAGGTGGCGGGCCCACGCCTTAACCTAGCGCCGTGGCGGCAAACAAAGTAAGCCCTCTGTTTCCCCACGAGGCACTATACTGTTGTATTGGACAGACTTAGACGCCTAACACCGTTACGAGCCGTTAGGTAGTTCCTATGAGTTAATAACACGACTTAACCCATACTACTTCGGCCTACCATTTGCAAGGCTAAGCATTGGACAACTTAATGAGCTAAGGCCATCCTATTCTAGTACATGTGGTTGTACGGTAAACAATAGATGATGACATTGAGTTCGGTCCTTAATCGACTCAGGCGAACAGTCCCCCTATCGGTGTGCAACTATTCCATATGCACACCACTTGCCGCCCAAGTATAAAAACATGTTTCTTTCCATTTTGGTTCGCAAATACCCAGAGGCTTCACCTCTATCCAAAAGTTGTAAAATTCCCATTTTAACAAGTATAAGGTGACCATTATATTTATTAGCATGTTTCTAACCATGGCTAAGCATATGAAAGCATAATAAGCAAGTATAAACCCATTTGAGCACAAGTGAAGTGCTCTAACCATCACTAGGGCTACAAATATCAAGGAGTACAAGGTTTCAAGGTGGATAATGTAACAAATAGGTCATAGCTACCAATTACCACAATTTTAAATATCGTTATTCACAAATACGCATGCAATTTTATAAATAACACATTTCATTCTCTAAAACATAGGATTCAACTTGTTCAAAGGAGGAGGGGAGAATACTTGCCTTACTCTTGAATACCCTGGGCACCAACTATTCCACTCCTTTACCAATTTCAAACTCGTTCTCTAAAAAGAATTTAACATACGATCGAATAAATAGCAAATAATGCGAAAAATACAAAATGCTCTAATATGCATGAGGTTTATACAGTAGGTTGCTACTGATCTAAGGTGAATTTAGGTGAAGGAATTTCTATTTTATCATCTATCGTTTGGGAGTTATAAATTTTACAAGTTCTATATAACATGCTACGACATTTGTACTTTATATAAATTTTAGAGATACTCTATGAGGTGTTTTTGTCAAGTGTGACCTTTATATAGTGGATAGGTATTACTTTCGGTTAAATTTTAGTAAAGGAAGTTCTATTTTACTACTTGGTATTTTGGAGATATAAATTCTAGAAGCTATATGCATGAAATAGGGTGTTTGCACTGTAGATGGATTTTATGGTTACCTCAAGAGGTAGTTTTGTCAAATTCTTATCTTCGGTATTTGAGGTACTAATTTCAAATGAGTGTGGTGTAAAGGGGTTCTAATTTATCCTTTGGTATTTGGAAAATATTGTACCTAGGGCTTTTACACGGGAATACATTTATCTACGAAATATTATTAATTATCCAAATTACCCTATTGTGAGTGGAAGTTATAGTGTGGTTGGGTGCTGGTCTTAGATGAATTATTGTGAAGAAAATTCCATTTTATTCACTTTTACTTAGAAGATATGAATTTTTGTAAATGCTAGGCCTGCATATGGTATTTATACGTGTATTTATTATATGTGTTCTAGGACTAAGTTTTTATGAAATCTAACTTAATTTATTTAGGGAAGGATGTGCTGTGAACTTATTGCCATTTGGGTAAAATTCCTCTAGAGCTAAAAAGAGAGTATCTATGACTTTTAGAAATTATTCTCCCTTCTATATCCTATACAAAATATTTACCTATTTTACAACCCTAAAGGTGTTTTGTGTACCAATTTTTGTTAATTCTTTGTTTTCAGAAATGGAAGCAAAATATTCTGAGGCTAACTAAATTGCTTTCATTATTTTTGAAGCTCATATGATCTGTCTATAGATTTTAGAAGTTAATACATTTTTATATACTAACTAAAGTATTTATCTATGCTCCAATTCATAAAAGTGCCTTTAGTATAAATTTAACCAGGTTTTATTTTTCCATAGAAAAGTCCCATATTTTGTGGATTTGTCAAATCTTGATTTACCAAAGTTGAGATTAATATGAAGTGGCTAAAATTTGTAGAGTTTTCATGTACCTTTATATTTTATATTATTTTTGAGGTATTTTAAGCACTAGTTCTTCCATATTTTAATCTACAGAATTAAAATTTGCAATTTTGTGATTCCAACAAATTTTGTTTCATCCAATTTAGAGTTAAAATGAATTAGTTATGGATTTTTCAAGTTTTCATATTTTTCAATTGAACAAATAATGCATTAATCCTTTTCTTCATACTTTTCAGATTTTATATTGCATGGGTCCACCGGTCAGTGACAGGAAATATGCGCAAAGGTCCTTGGGAGATCCAAGAAATCAACCCGCACTCCCTCCACGTGTGAGACACGGTTTTGTTTAAGAGTCCGAGCTGATTTTAGTATTTACATTCATGTCCTTGGGTCCACATGTCAGTGAATAATACATTTACTAGTTAGTCTAACAAGTTTTAACTTCTTTGCGATACGGTCCTCGCCCGCTAATCCAGTGTTGACTAGTGGGCCCCACGTGCCGGTGAGATAGGGCAGGGGAGCGCGAGGCAGAGTAATACCGGCGAGCTTCTCAGCGACGGCAATGGCGAACGGCAGCTCGGCTTGGGCTGTGGCCAACAGAGAAAAGGTGGAGGGGACTATGGTGAACCCATTGGTGGTCGTCTCATTGCCGGCGGTGGCCAGAGCTAGGCACAGTAGTGGCGCAAGCGGCGGAGCAGTTTGGGATGCTAAGGTAATCCAAGCTACAGTCGGATTCTGGGCAAACCAGTGCATGCATGTGTTTCTAAAAGACTCTAGGAGGCTCACCAGAGGTCACGCGGGGTCCGGCGGGGTTGGTGCAGCAGCAGCAACGTCGAAGATGGCTCGGCGGCGGTGAGATCTCTTAGCTTTACGACGGTGGCTTGCTCCAGTCGATCTACGGCCAAGGTAAGGTGTCTACAAGGTTATAGGCTTCCTAGGGATGGTAGGCATGCAAGGAATCAGAGCGGGGCTCACCAGAGGGGAAGTAATCAACGGTGGCGGTAGTTGGCCGGAAAGGAAGAAGATGAACGAGATCTCGTGGCTCGGGGCTTCTCAGCTCGATTCCTTTGGGCTTCGGGGTTATGGGGTTGTGGCGATGCTGGTGGCACGATGGCTCGGCTTGCGGTGTCTTGGATCAGCCGAAATGACAACGATGTCATGGTGGTAGTCCAGTGGGACAGAGAACGAGGACGGCGGCGCCACAACAATTTCATCCAGCAAACCTAGGGCAATAGGGTACGGAAATGGAATGATTAGGAGATGTATATCACATTCCTGCAGTTGGGGAAGGGTGGAGCTCACCGGAGTTAGCTCGGGCTCGATCGAACACTATCGGTGGCAAAGAAAATGCTCCTGTCTCCGGCGACCCTAGGGGCCTTCTTTGGTTTTCTCGGCGGGAACATGAAGAGGAAGGGAGGGAGGAGTGGCTGGTGTGGTCTGAGGTGAAATGGCCGAAGTTTTCTAGAGTGGAGCTGGAGGCTAAGAGGGGAAGAGGAGGGAGGAAATGACACGTTTGTCATGCAAGCTGAGGTGTTTCCACCTCTACAGTGGCCTTGGTGGGTCCCATTTTGCAAGAAATCTTGTGTTACATGGTTTAGGCTAGGTCTAGACACTAAATAGTAGGTCCATGTAGTGATGTTCTAGGAAGAAAGGAGGATGGGTAGGAATCTTGATGAAGCACACTGCCCCAAGCAGTGCTGAGGCTTATAAGTGGGCCAGGGTCTTGTGGGGCCCACATGGAAGTGAAATCTGGGAGAGAAGTCCTCTAGAAGCTGTGTGTGGAAAGATGTGATAGCTAGCTGTCTTGCACATATGATTTCACCAAGTTACAGTAGTTTTTTATTGTTGGAAAAATTTCTGTGAGAAGGTAGATATGTGTTCTACTATCCTGCCAAATTCCAAAGCTATAGGCCTTATGGTTTTAATGTGGCAAAAAGATGAAATGGGTATTGTGACACAGTTTTCTGCAATCCAATTTATCCCCTAGGGCTTTGCCCTCATCATTTTATGTGGTTTCTTTGGGAATTAAATTGAACTAAATTTTCTGGTTGTGAGGTACATCTTGGTACACATTTTGGTAAGAGGGCACTGCCTGAATAGGCTCTATTTTTCTGTGGTGAAAAATAGGAACTAAACAATTTACTTGGCTAGTTTTTACTAGCCTTGCTGATTTGGGGGATTTTATTGAAGCATTTATTGAAGTGATATGTGGGCACCCAATTATTCTGCACTATAAGAGGTAATTAGTACGACAACACGAAATATCTAGTTGGATGGGATCTCGAATAAAAACCAAATAAGTGCAATAACCATCCAACCTCATCGCAGCCTTGTCATACAAACTACCAATTATAATGCAAAACAACCGAACGCCAGACTAAGAACACGAGAGATATTTGGAAGAATAGTTACACTAGTCCACATGGCGAGATATGCCCGTCAAACCACACGAAGGCGGCGACTAAACACGATACATATCTTTGAGGACATGGTCTACGGTTGAACTATTCTCCATGTATCTCAACTGTTCTAAGTCTATACTCATGTAGACTAGCCCTAGGAAAATTGCTAGTCCACACTTTCATCTCTAGCAATGGTATATAATAAATGGTTATACATATAGATAAACTAAATTTACTACATCAGAGTTACATAGGTCAAATGACCAAATAGTATGATTCAGCGGAAGCTTGTCTACCCATACCACAGGCAATCCGACTAGGGGTACACCCCTTAAAGAATCAATCCTGAAGAAGCAACGAATTCCCGTAGCACTCAACCTACAGCAAGGATTATAATCATACAAGCAAGAGTTAGTATATTACCAAAATAATGTACTGGCAAGGACAATCCTATATGCTACATGCGAGCTCTAAAATCAAGGAAATGGCTATTTGTAGGTTCAGCTTTGCATAAAGCCAATTTTAGTTCACAATCATTTTGCAACGGTAATTTAAAAACATGTATCATAAGTAGAGAAGTGATCAACATAATAATTTTCCTACTTGCTGCCCTCCTTGGCAACAAGTCACCATACGCATTGTCATAAGCGTAATAATTCTCATAAATCACCAATCCTCATCCCAATTTCATAAACACATTTAAAAGCATAAGTCTATATTCAATGAACACAACCATGCCGCTCATGACCGTGAGCACGGCTAACCGATTAGTTTTGACTCTGCAGAGTTTGTACATCGTTACCCACATGATGTGATAGAAGCCAAACGGCTACACTCTAGTTTGTCCGGTACCCGTCGGTACCACCACACTCTGCACGTTGAATGCGGTCTAGAGGTCACAACACAGCTTTTACATTACCTAGCATTTAGCCTTGCACCAGCACGAGGTGTGTTACTCCACATCGGGGTGCAAACCTGATGCCGTGGGTGGCGGGCCCATGCCTTAAACCCAACGCCGTGGAGATCTGCCTACCCAGCTCCCCACGAGGCACACAACGTTGTATTGGATACGCTTAGACGCCTAAGCCATGAGGTGATCACAGTCCCTCATGGTTCACATAGGTAGCTCCTCTATACAGCCCTACAGTACAGTCGTAGGCACTACCCATACTACTCAGCCTACCAAAATGCAAGACTAAGCGTTAAGTAACTTAATCCACTATGGCTATCCCATAACTAGCACATGTGGTTGTACTGTTTAACATAAGAATATGACACTGAGTTCGGTCCTTAATCGACCCAGCCAAATACTCCCCCTATCGGTGTGCAACTACTCCATATGCACACCACTTGCCGCCCAAGTCTAAAATCATGTTTTTCATCACTTTAGTTCACAAATAACCAGAGGCTTCACCTCTGTCCAGAAGTTATAAAATTCCCATTTTCAAAGGTATATAATGATCACTGTAATATTTAGCACGTTACTAAGCATGGCTAAGCATAAGCAAGTGTATTGACTTAATATAGACCCCCATGAGTACAAACCAAGTACTTTAATCAAGCCTAAGGTTACAAACAGCAAGGAATACAATGTTCTAAGGTGGATCATGCAACTAATAGGTTATAACTACCATTTACCACAATTCAAATACTATTATTCACAAATACGCATGCAATTTTACAAACAACACATTTCATTCCCCAAAACATAGGATTCAAATTGCTCAAGGAGGAGGGGAGAATACTTGCCTTACTCTTGAGTACTCGGACTCCAACTATTTCACTCCTTCACCGGTATCGAATTCGTTCTCTAGAAAGAAAATAACGTACGATCGAATAAATAGCAAATAATGCGAAAACTCCAAAATGCTCTAATATGCATGAGATTTATACCTTAGGTTGCTACTGGTCTAAAGTGAATTTACGTGAAGGAATTTCTATTTTATCATTTATGGTTTGGGAGTTATGAATTTTACGAGTTCTATACGAAAATACGTTAGAATACGGTATAAGGTCAACGTTGAAGTTATTATGGTATTTGTGAAATTTACACAGTGGCTAGGTACTGGTTTTAGATGAATTGTGGTGAAGAAGTTTCCATTTTATCGACTTCTTTTTAAGAGATATTAAGGGCCTGTTTGGTAGAGCTCCTGATTCAGTGATTCTAGGATTTTGATTCTGATTCTTGCTGAATCAGATACTAAAAAGAATTAGAATCAGTACGATTAGGCATTTGGCTAAAAACATAAGCTCTGGATTCTAATGGGGGGATTTCCAGATAAATTGTCTATACTACCCATGTATTAGCAAGAGATTTAATTTGTACAAATTTTTTATAGCTTAATATAATAGTAATAATTATTATAAGTACTCATATATGTATACCAATATTTGTACAATTACTTGTAAAAAAAACTTTCAAATAAGGTTAAACAACACAACAAGTACAATGCATTTGCACCAAAAAGCCAATCCATTTCAATACTCCACTCACAGTTTGAGTTCTTGCATAATATCATGGTTATATATTTCTGAGAGTTCTTACAAAAGAAAAATATACTAACCAGAGTTCATATGAGAACTTTCATCTAGATTGCCATAATGCACTTGCTAGGTCATCACGAAATTTATCCATGGACCTATCACTAGAGTGTGAAGTAGAGGTATCTAATGCATTTTGAGAGACCGCATATTTTGCATATCTTGCAGGAATAGTTGGCACATAATTTGGATCTCGATCACACCTGGTGAAATACTTGTCAGATGTACAATTCTGACGTATAAAGTTGTGAAGGCACATGGTCGCTGCAATGATCATTTCTTGCTTGTCTATTGGATATGTAGGCATCTTTAAAAGGATTCGCCATTTCATCTTCCATACACCAAAGGTGCGCTCAACGACATTGCGTGCACTTGAGTGACACTGGTTGAAATACTCTTGTTCACCACTTGGTGGAGGGCCTCTTCTCCATTCAGGAACATGGTATCTTTGCCCCTTGTATGGTGCCATATACCCCGGCCTATTTAGGTAGCCAATATCAACAAGATAATATTTACCTACAATATATGAATTTAGTCAATGTTATATATATATATATGTCATGAAAATTAGTCGAAGAAAATTCTATATGATTTACACAATAACATACCTTGTGGGGGATGTGGAAATATATCCTTATCAACATCTAATGTATGATAAAGGACGCTTGTGTCATGCATAGAACCTGGTTGTCCAATAGAAGCATATGTAAAGCGCATGTCGAAATCAACCACTGCCATCACATTCTGAGTAGGACTCTTGTGTCTACCAATATATCTAACATAATCATCATGTGGTGGGTTTGCTATGATATGAGTCCCATCAATGGCACCAATGCACCTTTTGAAATGTGGCCATAGTCTTTTGTCATCCTTAATCCTTCTATGAACCCTTGGGTAGTTTGGATCTTTTGGACATATGAAATCCTTGCACATTCTAATCACACTCAACAAGACCTCCTCAAATTTTTTACTAATTGTTTCACCAGAATGCTTGAACCTATTTTGAACCCTTCTGTTTGACTCACCACCTCCAACTATGAATAGAAAAATAGCAACTGATTCCATAGAGTTCATGTGATTGGTTGATTTGAGACCATAGGTACTCACCAATAAGTCATGTAGCTTGTAAAATAGGTCACTATTCATACGAAACATATGATGACTCTCCCCTAGGGTCCTTAGAGTCTCTTGTACCCATGCATATCCACTTAGTTGCGATGTCCTTGGTTCATTCTTATCATAATATGTCATATAGTACTGTCCAAGTAAGCAATCAGCTGAAAAAGTAGTAGCTTGTAAAGCTTGATGACGGCGTATAACCTCCAAAACAAACTCATCATCTTCCTCTCGTGCAGTACCATCACTTTCGCAAGAAGCCTCACTTCCATTAGATTCACTAGATGACATCTGAAATATGAAAAACAAATAGTAAACTATCATGCAACTTAAGTGCATATAGAAAATAACAAGTACTCACAGAGCATGATGGGAATACAATAAATAATAGTGAACTTTAGTGCATTACATGACCAGCAACTGTAATAAAGGATAGTCCAATAATTATTACAACAATAAATCCTGAAATAACACACATGAATAGAAATAACATATTTGTCCATCACACACTAACATGATAGGCTACTACTTGGCATACTTGGTTGCCTTGGCTTCATGTTTCATGGTGAGTCATGCAAATCTTTCTTCTGCATTGTCCAAGGTCATGAACATCTCCCTCTTAGATTTCTTTGTGAAAATCTCAGTAGCAACAAAATGCTCTTTAGTTTCAAAAACAGCACCATATTCCTTCACTAGAGCCATGACATCTTTGATGGCACACCCCGATGTGTCCTCTCTCCTAACAAGAGACTCAACAGATGCAGCTGATTTCTCCTGATTGTCAACAAAGCGAGTCATTTGTTCATAGAACCAATGTCCACCACTGGTCTTCGGTTTCTTGACCTCCTTACCAGCAACTCTCTTACCTCTCTTAGGAGGAAGAGTGAAATCTTCATCATCACTATCATCGTCATCACCTTTATTCACTTCTTGTATGTCATCAACATTAATAGTAGTGGAAGGTTGGGTTGAACTCTCTGGTAAATTACCCCTAGTAGGATTCCAATGATCATTTCCTGTGTTCCGAAGGTCTTGAAAAATATGTTGAAGTAAAAGTTCATTTTGAAGCCCCCTTAACTTGAACTTCTGACAACCTAGCAAATCCTATAGAAACACCAATGTAATATTTAGAATAATATTTACAAATCATGATTAAGAACTTGATATGAACATAAGACAGTAGTTTACCTTCTTTGCTTTTGCCCACCAATCATCAGATGCAACAATGGTACCCCTAGCTTGATCCCAACCTAACCCAGTCTCTCTACCTACCAATTTCTTCCATAGATTATACTCACTCTTCAGCTTGCCCCATTTGTTCTTGAACTAAAGCTTTTGATAGCGTAAGCCAGTTTTCTCTTCAAATTTTGCAATTACATTATCATACCCAACCTTGTTCAAATGGGTACTAGAGCGATTCCCTGCGTTAACTTGTTCCAAGAATAGCTCATAAACTATCCTAGTGTTCTCATCTGTCCATTCAGCACTATTTGCACCTTGGTTTTCCTCTACCGAAGTTGTTGCCATCTGTACTACTTATAAAATGAAACACATGCAAAGATATTAAATGCACAGCCATCGGTTTATTTGCACCAAATGCACAACAAATATATGATATGAAAAGAGATAAACATTTATCCTATAAGTGCTATTAGGAGAAATTTACAATATTTCAGATTAATCAATGTAACCCCTTTTATATATGTCTAATTTTAATATACAGTGATAGTGTTTTATATTTTAATATACAGTAATCTCTTATATACAGTGCAATACATTAATCTTCCATATACAATAATCTCCATCGACCTTGGTTCCAGTATATACATATCTACTGAGTAGTGACTGCTTTCTATCTACTTGCTCTTTAAAAAAACAAATATACTGCTACTCACTAAAAAATATATAGGAGACACTATTCTCTACTTGCAGTTTAAAAAAGAAATAGAAGACAATGCTTTTTGCTTGCTTGCACTGTTCTACCTGCTTGTTGTTTAAAAAAAAATGAAAGACAATGCTCTTTGCTTGCTTGCACTGTTATGTAGCTCTTTAAAAAATAAGAAATGGAAGAACAGCTCACTGGATAAGGCTCGGCATCGGCGCGCAGGAGGCCGGAGGGCGCAGGGCCGAGGCGGCGTCGGCGCGCAGGAGGCCGGAGGGCAGAGGGCAGCGGGTTCCGGGTCGGCACGGGAAAGGCGGAGGCGCGTCGGCGCGAGGAGCGCTGGAGGCAGCGTCGGCGTGAGGAGCCGGAGGTGTCGGCAGGGGAGACGCGTCGGCGCAGGGGCGGAGGCCGTCGGCGCGAGAGAGGCCAGAGGCCGGCGTCGGTGCGGGAGGCGAAGGGCGGCGTCGGCGCGGAGGAGGCCGAGGGCGTCGGTAGGGACGTCGCGCGGCCGAGGGCAGTGCGGCGGGGACCCGGCGACGACCTAGGGCGAGGTGAGTCTCGGGTGGATGGGACGGCTGGAGGGGTATACCCCAGTGGCAGGTGGGTAGTTTTTGCGAATTGTCGTGGGGATTTTCATTTTTCGTTTGTTGGATTCCCATGAGAAGCTGCCTTTTGCCCGATTCTCCATTCATGTGTAAATTTGGGAATCACCGTGGAGCGATTCGGCTGAGAATCGGAAGCAATTTTTGCCTGTTTGGCTCGTTCTAGTTGATTCGAGTGAGAGATCACCTCCGAGAATCCCTACCAAACGGGCCTAATTTTTTCCATGTTCTAACGTGTATACGTACTTATACATGTATTTTAGTATGCATGGGTTTTAGGGCTAGGTATTTATGAAATTTAACCTTTTGATATCTGAGAGGAATGTGGTGTGGACTTATTGTCATTTGGGTGTATTTTACTTAGAGTAAAAATGGAGTTTATATGATTTTTAGAAATCATTTTACCTCTTTTTACTCTATACAAAACATTTATCCTTTGTATAAATCCTAATGATGGTTCTCATACTAATTTAGCAAGTCTCCAGCTTTTCCAACATAAATAGCAAAATATTTTGAAATTATCAGAAGTGGTTTCATATTATTTGGAGTTGATATGAATTTCTTATGCATTTTAGAAGTCAATACATATTATGTATTCTAATTTATGTATTTACCTATTACAAGTTTCATATGAGTGTCTTTTATGTAAATGAATTTTAGTTTTAGTTCACTTTAGAAAAGGCCAATATTTTATGAATTTACTAAACCTTGATTTAAAGGTAAAGATGAATTAGCTAAATTTTGTATAGGTTTATGATTTATGCCCTTATTATTTTAAAGGAATTTTTAGGTATTAATTTCTCTAGATTTTATTCCACATAATTAAAGTATATAATTTTGTGATTCCAACAAATCTTGTTTGCATCCAATTTGGAGTTAAAATGGATTAGATATGAATTTCTGAAGTTTGCATATTTTTCAGTGAAATAATAAAGCCATTTAGTATTTTCTTTTATTCTTTCGGATTTTTAATCGGTCGGGATCCACGGTCAGTGAGCGTCATTTGCAAAAGGACCTCGGATTTCCAGGAATCGACCCGCAGTCCTCGGCCACTGCTCCCCTGCTGACGAGTGGGCCCCGTGCGTCGAC
Organism: Oryza meyeriana var. granulata; assembly: GCA_003991445.1. Taxonomy (NCBI): domain Eukaryota; kingdom Viridiplantae; phylum Streptophyta; class Magnoliopsida; order Poales; family Poaceae; genus Oryza; species Oryza meyeriana. Next base: position 91,257 of record RYFJ01003938.1, read on the forward strand.
GAGACAGAACAGGGGGAGGTGAGGCAGAGCAGCATCGGCGAGCTTCGCGGTGGTGACGGCGAACGGCGGCACATCTCGTTGGGCGGCCAAAACAGAAAGTGAAGAGGAGATCGAGGCCAAGCTATTGGTGGTGATCTCGTCCTCAAGGGTGGTCGGAACCGTGCCGACGGCATCCCGGAGCGGTGGCGGCGTCCGAGGCAAAGTGGCGAATGGCTCTCTGGTTCGGTCTGTATCGAGTTAACACATGCATGCACTTTCTTAGGGCTCCAGGAGACTCACCAAGCAACACGCCAAGGCTGGGAGCTCCGGTGGGGTGGTGGCGATGGAGAAACAGCGCGGCGGCGACGGAAACTCCATGGGTTCACGGCAGCGAATTGTTCGGTTGAACTGCGGCCAAGGGAAGATGTTTATAACGTTAGGGACCTCCTAGGGATGGTGAGAGAGCGAGGAATCGAAAGGAAGCTCACCGGAAAGGACGAATCGACGGCGGCGACAGGCGGCCGGACTTGGGGAAGACGGAGGCCGATCTCGAGTCTCACGGCACCATGTCTCGATTCCTTCAGTAATCTAGCTCCTGGAGGCGAGGCGACGACTTTGGCGCATTGGCTCAGCTTGCGATGCTCTAGAGTGGCCGGAATGGCAATGGCGTTACGGCGGCGGTCCGGCAGAGCAGAGAGTGCACAGCGGCGATCTCGGCCAGCGACTCCTAGGGCAGCCAAGTACAGAATGGAAAGATAAAGAGGTGTACAGCATGTTCTGGCAGAGGGAAGAGGATGGAGTTCACCAAAGCAAGCTCGGCTTGGATCGAACAGTTGCCGGCGTCGGGGAAGACAATGCTGTTCCCGGGGAACCCGAGGTGATTTCTCTCAGTTTTACCGTGGAACAGATAGAGGGAGAGAGGAAGAGGATGATGGCGAAGCAGCTGGGTAAAGGGTGAAGTTTTCCATGGTGTGAGGATTCCTTTGGTGGCAATGGATGGCATCGACGCGTGGAGAGGGCGTGGCAGCATTCCCGTGCATGTGGGCGAGCTAGAGCGGTGCCTCTGACTGGCAGGTGGGTCCAGGATGTCTGTGGGGCCCACATGGCAAAGTTCGGCCAAAAAGCAGTTTCTGCTGTGCACTAGTCTGAGTCAGTGAGATTTGTCCCATTATTTTATGTTCAATATTTGTGAATATTGTACTGAAATTTTTACTGTAATTATTTCACAATCTAATCCAGTTTCTGGTAAATTTTGGTGAGAAGGTGATTGATGGATTAATTCTGGCAAAAATGTCAGATAGGCTTTCTGCAGGGAAAAATGTTCTCTGCCTTGCTGAATCAAAACATTTGTTTGGACACTTTATTGAATGATAAAAATTTGGTGAAAATTACTGGAGATAAGGAGATGTGGATATAACTTGCTGACCAATTTTGTGCTAGAATGATCTAGTTATTTTTTGGTGAATTTGCAAATTAGGGTTGTTGATCAGTTTTTCTGCAGTTTCATTTATTTCTCAGTGCCTTGATCTTATCATTTTATGTGTTTTCTTGGGAGATAAATTAAAACCAAAATTTCTGGTTGTGAGGTACATCTTGGTACACATTTTAGTAAAAGGGCACTGCCTGATTAGTTATGATTTTTATTTGGTAAAAATAAGAACTAAGCAATTTATTTTGGCTAGTCTTCTAGTTTTGCTGATTTGGAAGATTTTATTGAAGTATTTATTGAAGTGATGAAATCATGTAAAATTTACAGTGGATAATTATGATAGTGTTTACAGGAATTTTTTCCATGCTTTTATGTTTGACCGATCATTTTTAGAAATTCTTAGCTATACACAATGCATATGCATCTATTATGAAAATGCACTTAAGTTATCAAAAACAATTCAAAAGAAAGCCTGCACATGAAAATGGTAATTACTTTATTATCTCCATATTTTATGTCAAACTTTTATCTATACATAGTTAGTCCATATTACATTTTCTGTTTCTTGTGAGTTAACTCCTAAAATCTTTATGCACTCCGAAGGTATTTTAAACTTGGTCAAAACCTCTTATCGTTGCTCCCTAGTTTGAAAACTATGATTTTACTTTCGAGGTCTTTTTTGTTAATTTGTTTTGGTTAGAATTTTGAAAGTCAAAATTCTGGTATGTTACATGATAAAATCATGAAAAATTTACAGTGGATCAATTATGTTGTATAGTGCCCATAGGAATTTTTCCATGATTTTATGTCAAACCAATTATTTTTTAAAAAATTCTTTAGGCTATACAAATGCATATGCACCCTATTATGAAAATGCACTTTAAAATCCAAAAAAATCAAAAGAACACATGCACATGAAATGGTAATGAATTTATTTAGCTCCTCATTTTATGTCAAACTTTTATTTATACAACATTAGGCATATTACACTTTTCCATTTATAATTTAACTCTTAAGGTTTTCTTACACACCCAAACCTAAGGTATTTCAATAAAATCTCTTGTACATATTTGGATGAATTACTTCCATTTCATTTAGTCTATAGAAGATTTTAGAAATTAGTTTCATGGCTTCTAGGGTTGTGCCTTGTATCTTCCTTAAGATTTTTATTTTGGGGTCCTAGGATGAACTTGAGAGTACGTTGAGAATTTGACTAGAAAAGTTTAGTGTACTCATTTTAAGATGTTCCTAGTTAATCTACTTCTTAATCCACTCCCTTGTGTAGAAACTATGAGGTTTTACTTTTTAGGAATTTTTATTGAGTTAACTCAGTTCAAATTTTGAGATCCGAAATTTGGGTATGTTACAAGGACGATCAGGCTTAGGTGAGATCTCGGCTTTTTTTGGCTTGGCTTTCTTTAACCAAAGTTGTTTTAATCCTAGCGTCTACACCGAAGTAATTTTTGAAAGCTTCGGCAATCTCATCTTTAAGACTTTTGGGTTTTGAACGTGTATTGGTCATAGGATTACTAGGATCAACCGATGCAAGAGCCGATCCAAAAAGACTCGTTGGCTGCGGTCTGACCGGTGTTGCCCCCCCTCCCCCCTAGTCAACTGGGCATTAACTCTGGTCGGACCGGTGATGTGACACTAGTCTGACTGGCGTATAGTGCTGCAGTGGTGAATCTAGTATCTATTGTATTGAATGGACTATAGGTATTTTTCATCGACTAATCTTGTTGTATAGGTATTTATGGTATTTTAAAATCCGATGGAATACCATACATTGGTTCACTGTTATGTGAAGTAGATGCACCACCTAACAATTGGCTATTTAGCCGATTCTCTAGCTCATTCATGCAAGCGTCTAAGGTTTTTGCAAAGGTAGTACTAAAAGATGTAAACTGATTATTTAAGCTAGCAACACAGCACCATCTACTATTGAACAATTCAGATGCAAGAACAGGGGCATTGCTAGAATCGGTTGTTACCTTAGATTTGTCGTCGACAGGCAATGTAAATTCCTCTTGCTTGATAACGCCTTGCCTCATCTTCCAGTAGTATGAAGCTATCTTTCACCGTAGATCTTCAATGTGAGCTTCAAACGCTTGCCGATCAGCTTCCGGCAACTCTCCATAATCTGCCGCCATGATGTTGTCCTGATCAAGCTCGGTGCGAGAGCCCATGGTGGAGAAGTAGAATTTTGGCTATAGCAACTATTGGTGATGTGGGAACCAGGGTTCCCCGCGTTGCGGGCGTGGAACAGCTGGACGCCACGTCACTTGTTCCCTAAGCACCGGAGATGGCATGAGCCCACCATGGGGGCCGTGCACCCCTCTAGTGCTTGGGAAGAAATTGGAGAATGAGAAGAGCATGAAGCCACAACGACGTTCGAGCGGCCATCAACCGAAGAAGTGCTATTCTGGGTCCCGAGCACTCTGCTTAGGGGCTCGCGCTTAGCTCTTGTCTAGGACCGCCCTGACAGGCGGTCCTGAGAAGGATGCCCCAGAGCACCCAGGCAGGCCACGTAGGCCCGCAGGGCAGTGCTCAGGGCCGAACGGTGTTCCTGAGGTTCCACGGGCCACGTAGGCCCACAGGGCAGTGTTGAGGGCCAAATTGTGGGGACCGATTGGAGGAGGGTCTAAACGTCTGACGACACACATAACTGCCCAAGAAGTTCAGTTATGCGTAGAATGATACAGAAACAAAACTTCGATTAATTATACAAACTGACAAGGTTCTAATACAACTCCAAACTCAACACATGCACACACACAACGGGCCTATGGCCATATACTTACAACCAAAAGACGCAACTCTGCACCATAGGAAAGGCCTGAGTGTAGAGTCGACCTAGAAGTCGAAACCTTCATGTTGGTCCCAATCATGCGGATCGACGGCTTCCTTGACTTCACCTGCAGCTTATTCCTGACCGGCTGGAGCCCAAAAATATACAAGACTGAGTACACAAGTACTCGCAAGCCATGCAGAAAAACTTACACTAATGCAGGATATAACAAGGAGGGAGCTGTTTTAACTCTAATCCTTATTAGTAGTTCACAAACATCCCATTTCATAAACAAGTTTAACTTTAAAAGGTACACCATTTTATGCCATTATTTCACAATTTTAAACCATTCTTCCAAGCCTACTTATGCCATTATTCTGGATTCACCCATAGACATATCTCCTTTAACAAGGACACGGTGTATTCGAATACCAAACGACTCTGCAGCGTCTGCCTAGCTTTACCCGCATGATACCACAACCTAATCGGGGATGAGATAACAAAGTATACCATTGCTCCAAGTTCATCTCTGTTCTGCCTAGCAGGTTAAAGGACAAGGTGCCTGTTGGCCTCAACTTGGGCTTCGCGAGGGTGTGCACCAACCCGACGACTCGTCCACAACTATTGCACAACTAAGAGGAACACGCAGTCCTCAAAGACCGCAAAGGGTACCGTAGCACCCACACTCACATAATCAAACCATCTCTCACCACTCAGTGACCATTACACACGTTAAGGTCTAAAATGCCAATACACTGAAAGGCTGCAGAAGCTCAATTCACCGGAGCAGTGTACACTAGGTCTGAATACCTCGATCGTGCGGATGGGCGCTAACTACGTCACTTATATTGGCACAAGGGGGTTATATCCTTAGAAACATCAAATAAACCATTTCCTTTCCATGTCTCTTACATAAGATGATAGAATTCACATGATAGTTGACCTAATTGTAATAAGCAGAATTAAACTAAGGATATCAAAGATATAACAGGATCAATTCAAGGCATGGCAATATATTTGGAACAATATAAAATAAAAGGTGACCACTATTTTGAAATACTTTTAGAAAATCAACACATGCAACCTATATAAGCACTTCAAGGTAGTACTCTACCCAAAAGATGACCTAACTCCAGATTGGGTTCAATTGTTGATCAAAGGGTGCATGACTTGCCTTCGGGGTCGACATAGTTGTAACAACCCTGCCCCTGGCACCACCCACAGTGATACCAGAGAGGAAGCGCTGCAGGAGATTGGCGTGAACCAACTCCTATGGAACTGTGATGCCGGTACCATTCCCAGGAAACCTTGCTGTACCCGGTCAACGGAGGATGTACCACAGCAATTAAAAAATATGCTAAATAAATATAGATTTTATACTTTTATAAGTTGCGGCTTTGGGCAAGCCCTGAGCAGCAACCTGCAAATAGAACAATAGCGCAGCGAGGACCCAATCCACAAGCAACGGCTTGGGATTAGGAAAGAAACCCTAGTCTTCACTTCAACTTCACTCTTCCTGAATGAGGGGAGAAAAGAAATAGATTGAGTTCTTACATACTCAGCAAGTCACGAAAAACGTGAGTTATGCAGGCTGTCAAAGATAGGCTAGGGTTTATTTCGCAAACCTTTTCATTTGAAAATATTTTTGAAAACCTAAGTGTGGGTTGTCTCAATGTGACTGGAAGGAGGCTCTTGCCTCGATCCTGTTCACGAATTGCTTTTCAACAACTCGAGCGGACGATTCAGATTGTTAAATGTTTTTAGGTATTTGTATACCGCCTGTTGGGTCGCGACAGTGGTTCAGTGGGTCTACCCTCAAGGAGCTTTCCACTGTATTCTCATCTATTACTTATTTTCAATTTCGTCCACTCCAAGACATAATCTCAGGTTTCCTCTATTATTTTTCTTTCACTGTAGTCCTATCCAGGACATTATCTCATCTCATAATTCATCTCAGTGGCTCCTCGAGCCATTCTTAATCTCAACTCAAAACATACACCCCTTCCACTCGGGAAGCCTAAACTATGATGCCATTCGACATCCTGGGTCACACAGTCCCGTTTCAGACCACTCAGGTCATCCATCAGCCATAGAGGCTGATTCTGGTAACGATTCCCATACCATAAATCACTTTCGCAAATCACTGGTAAAACAAAACTACGCTAGAGGAATCATCAATTCACCGTAACCGTGGCACGGCTGTTCGAAGTTATAATCCTTTGCAAAGGGTGCACGCTTTACCCACCTCACGTACAGACGGAGCGTTAGCTTCTGCACTCGTAGCGGGGAAAAGGTTCGCGAACAAAGGCCTTTCTCCGAGCTTAGGATAGCACGTTCGCCTGATAATGGGTTTCTCAACCAAGTACCAGGAACTTATTTGTCTGTACTCAGGGACGGGGGTATAGTCGCCTTTTGGCACCAACCGCTCCAGCATTTATTAGCAATCGAAACCCATCCTGGAAGGCACTAGTTTTACTCGGTGTCCATTCCACCCATGTGGCACACTGTGAGATCTCGGATGAATTCCCCAAGGAAACGGTTCTTATATGCGAATACGAGTGCCACACACATCAGGCGATCACACTTTGCACCACGGATTTTCTCAAATAATTTTATTTCGCAATTTCACCGACATCGCATGTCCGGGTTTTTAAAAATTTGGAAAACCCTAATTTTTTCCCAGTCGACAAATATAGAGATGTGGTGGAACCATCGGAATCATGCTCAGGAGTTTAGCGGTAACCCAGGTAACCCATGAGGTGGAGCGACAAAGGAGTAGGATACCAAAGACTTACAGGTTTATGCAAACTACGGGCAGGTCCGTCGGTTCGACATGCAAATCGAGGCCGATGCGATTTAAACGTGCACAGCTAACCATCAAATTTTGCAAACAAAACATTTTAAATTTAGGACGCAATATGGTCAAGGGAGTGACTTGCCTCAGTCTTCGTCTTCAAACGTTTGCCGAGAATCCACATCCGACGAATTTCCCGAAGCGTTGACTAATGCAAAAACGAGGGAAAACACAAAACCCTAGAAATAATATACCTAATAGTGCCATGAGGTAGATCTCATTTTTAGAAAAATTTAGAGACTTGAACGGGATCAATTGGAGCTACGGATTAAAAGATATGAATTTTGGAAGTTTAATGCATTTTTTCTAGAATTAAAAGGAATTATTTGAATTGAAAGAAATATGCCAAGGGAATATTCCCTTGGCTGACAGGTGGGGCCCTTGGTCAGTGGTAGAGGAGAGAGAAAAGAAGAGCTGGCCCACTTGTCCATTGAACACGGAGAGAAAAAGTGACAATGGCCCACATGTTCATAGGAAGAGAGAGGGATATGGATGACAAGGTGGGCCACTATACATTGTCATAGGGGCACGAAGGGGTATGGAGTGGGCCCCATTGTTGTCAGTGGGACCCAATGTAATGACACAGAAGAGAGCTATTAAGTGGGGGCCACATGCAAGTGAGAGGAGAAAGGGAGTACTATGCATGGGCCCACTAGTCAATGGAACATATTTTTAATGGGGGTTAATTATGTTTTTAACTTACGCTAGGCCCACCGGTCAGTGATGTCTAGGCACAGGGAGAGAGGCTATGGCGCCCGGCGGGTGAATCGACGTGGACGGCGGTCCGGGAGGATTCGGCGAGCGGCAGTGCATCAGGGAAAGGGAATAGGGCGGCGACACGACTTGGATTTGGCGTCCGGGGGTCGATGGTGGCTAGCGGCGCGAGTCAGAGAGTGGCGGTGGGAGAAGATGGAGCAAGGCGCATGTGGGATGAAGGCACTGACGACAGAGCTTGGGTAAGGCAGGATTGGAGATGCTTGGGTAGGCGGCCTCGGGTTTTAAAGGAAAGACAGAGAGAGAGCTCACTGGGGAAGGGGCAAAAACGGACGCGTGACGGCTACGGTGGGTTGGTTCAGGCTCAAGCTCAATTTGGAGCTGCGGCAGTGCGTTCGGGCGGTGGCAGACTGCGGCTCAGCGGCGGTGTGGCCCTGGGATCTTAGGGCAGGTACGGCTTTGTGAGAGAGAGGAAGAGGAGAAAAAGGGGCTTCTGCAGCGGCAGTGCTAGCCCAGGGCGGCTTGAGCTCAAGCTCGAGCTTGCGGGGCAATGGCACGGCGCGGTGGTGGATTTATAGGTGGGAGGCGGCGCGTCGCGACAAAGAAGAAGGCAGTGGCTACAGCGGAGTGTGCCCATGGGCAGAGATGACACGACGTGACGCGAGCTCAGGCCATGGCGCGCACTATGGCCACTGTCACAACACCGGTGGCCGAGGAAAAAAGAAGGGGAGAATAGCGAGAGATGGGGCGTGGCGAGGGATGGACGGGCAGAGAGGGAGCTTGTCAACTTTGAGGCATGGCTGGAGATATTTTTCTTCGGTGGATCAGTGCTCTCTCATGCCCATTCCGCGAGCAGTCACCGTGCATGATGGGGGAGACAACGAGGAAAAGACGATGACGCCTGACTGCCGGGGCCCCCGTGTCAGCGTCTGCAGCGCTCGGTCAGGAGGCACTGACTAGTGGGGACCCGGGGCTGTGCGTTGCGTGCATCGCTCGGGCGGCAGTGCCTGGCCGATGGGGCCTGCTCATTGGCAACCGAGGCGGCGCGACAGCGGTAGAGGAGACAGGCCGAGTGGTGGGGCCAAGTGGGCCGAGAGGGAAAGAAGATGGGCCGCACTGGACAGTAGCCTTTATTTTCCAGGGAGGTTTTTGAAAGATATTTGGAGAATTTGAAAGGGTACTTAAATTTGGAATTTGATGCTTGGCTCATAATATTCTCAAGAATTCAAATAAGGGGATTTCAAGAGGGACTCTGCTATATATATATATATATATATTTGAAGGAGAGGTTTAGAGAGAGTTTTTGAAAGGATAAATTGGAGATTTAAATTCAGATTTGAGATTTGGACTTCTGGTACTTTTGGGAATTTTGAGAGGGGTTTCAATGGGTTGGATTTGAGTATATATATATATATATATATATATATATATTGATATTTGGATCATATTTGAAAAAGGAGGAGATTCAATAGGGGACTTTGAATTGGAATTTTTTATTTAATTTGGGATTTGATTCTCAAGGATAATTCTAGAATTTTCGCAATGGATTAAAATTTGAGAATTCGAGGGATTTTTAGAATTTGAATTTAATTGCTGGGATTTGAGGGTTTAGGAATATATAAAATTTGGCAAAATTCGGGAAGGGAGTCCTCGACAGAACTTGAATTTTAGAAGGGCAAAAATAAGGAGATTTTAAACAGAGGGCTTCAAAGGTGATTTCCGAAGGGTTTTTATTGGAGGGCTTCGAATTGCAAAATTTGAACCTGAGTATTCGATGGAGAATGTTTGCGAGGAGTGAAATAAGAGTATTTTTAATCAACAGGCTTCAGAAGGGATTCGAAGGGATTTTGATTTTGAATTTTTCTGAGGAAGTTTTAGAGAGAGACAGTCGAATTGCAAAATTCAAGTCTCGAAATCTGGAGAGAGTTTGGGATGGAGGCTTTAGGGTTTCAAGGAGGTTTTGATATGAGATCTACGGCACTAATCCTTAATCACACACAAAAAGCCAAAAAATTTTGAAATTAGGGTTTTTACTAAAATAGTTTTTAACGGCCCGAAAACCGGGGCGTTACAGTAGTCGTACCACTCGTCTCCTCCTACGGCTGTGAAGACGTGCGTGTCAACTGCGAACTCGGGTTCCCTGATCGGATCTGTTGCGTTGTGATATATCGATGCACAAATAAAAATGAATAAACAAATAACTCCAAATAAATGCCAAAAACTCATAAAGGGCACAAGATATTGAAAAGAAGAATTATGGAAGAAATTGGGAATTTTTAGAGTTGTGGCGGAGGCAAACCCTAGGGCCAGAATTAGGGTTGCATCAAAGGATGCTCAAATCATGACGAAACTAGCACGGATAGATTCGGAATAATTCAAGGAGTCGGGAATATGTCTCGGATTTTGGTTTTGAGGTCAAACGGTCACTGAACCGAGTGAACCAAAAATAAGGTATTTATTGAATTTATTTTCTTAAAGGAAAAGTTGTATTGGTCAGTTTTCTTCAGTTTACGGGAGACGGCAGTGGTTCAGCGGCACCGATGGTGAGGTAAGGCCGGTTCTGGGCTCCTGGGAGGATGGCAATTCCATTCCCTTAGGTGCTCGGGGCTGGAGCGTCAGCGGTGAAGCTGGTGGCGGCGAGCAGAAGTTGGTGGTGGTGTCCCGTGGCGAACTCCAACGGAGGCGCGGCAGTCTGGAATCATCAGGAGACTGAGGGGGAGCCGATAGTGGAGGCGGCTAGGCGCGAGGATAGCTGAGGCAGTGGGGCACCGTGCGGCAGGTGACAGGCAGAACAGGGGCGGCGCCAGCGAGCTTCAGCGATGAGACGGCGGTAAGAGAAGAGGGGTTTTGGAGTGTGGAACATGGAGAAGATGGTGAAACCTTCAATTTTGGACAAGATGTGATGACGGTGATGAATTTTTGTGATTTCACTTCGGTAGCCAATTAGGGCTCCGACCCTAACTTGCTCCGGATGGCGATCTCTGCGTTGGAGTGCAAGGTGGCTCTCAGCTGGGTATTGAGAGGGCAGAGGTGCTCCTTTTTTCTCTTTGGTGGCAGCCAGCGGATAGGGATTGAGCTCATGCAGGGGCTCAGCTAGCTTGATGACGAGCAGGAGGACAACACATGGATGGTGACGAGGTTGCGAAGCAGCTGCGTGGCTCAAGCTGCTGCTGCATGGAGCGTGAGCATGCAGCAGCGCTTTGCCTCTACCTCGAGGCAGAGTAGAGGTGGTGGAGGGAGTGGGCTAGTCTGGGCTGGCTTGGGCTGGCTTGGGCCAGAAGAAAAGAGAGAGACAGAGAAGGGAAAAGAAAAGGGAAAACAGACCGGTCAAGGGAAAGGCGGGTCGGCGATATGAAGAGGGATGTGTCGATGGTCCAAGGATGTTGCGGACTCGTTCACGAGAATTTGATATGGAGGATTTGCACTTCTAAGAAAAATAAAAAGAAAAAGGAAAACAATAACAGTGAACAAAAAACAGCTTTTAAAATTTAAATGAAACCACAAACTCGACGCTAATTTTTGAAAATTGATAAAAAAAAAATGGCTTTAAAACTTAGTAAATTTTTAGGGCTGTTACACAAACGGCGCCCTGGAGCTCCCGTGAGCCTTTTGAGCCTACAAGGTAGAGCTTGGGGGCCGAACGGCTACTGGTGCATTTAATGCACCGACACACGGCGTGCAACCACGCCTTGTCCTTCGTGCGCCTCTCCAAGGATGGGTGATGTGACGGATAACTACCCACCAGGGCGTGCGACGTGGTAGATGGGTCATGCCATGTCGCCTGTCATTTAGAACTGAGCAGGTTGTCAGAGAGGCATGGTCTATCAGATGGCTTGACTCCTGACGGCCTGCCAGCTTTTCCCACTTTTTGCCTACCCCATCTAGGCACCGTCAAGTGGTACCGTGGACAACAATGATGACTGTGAATTTCTCCACTAGGACGCTCCCACGTGAGAGTGGTTGGCATCCTGGTGCACGTGGCAGATGACTAGGGCGCGTGGCAGATGGCCATAGCCTCCTCCTGGACCAACTCCGTGGGGGCAAGGCTTGGAAAAGTGCAAGGCCCGTTGGAGAGGGACGACTAGTACTATTCAGCACGCTTGATAGGGCGTGCCTGTCTTGAACCATACAACAACATAGCTGTAATTTAGTAAATCTAGGGCATAAGTTTCCATGCCCAAGTCTCCGGTTCAGCCACTGTGGTACCACCCATGTTCTATAAGGGTAGGTCCAAGGCCAAGAGGAGGGGGGTCGAACTCTATTGCATTGACAAGCTATACTCCAAGCATAACACGCCACACAGGAGTAGGAAATTACGCCACCATGCGGCCCGAACCAGTCTAAGTCCCTTGTTCCTATCCTTTTCCATTCCCCGAGTAAGCTCAAGAAACAGCACCCCCACCTGAACCTCACGGGGGTCTGTTCATGCGCGGCATCACTAGCCGCTTTGGCATCCCAAACAGAATCATCACTGACAACGGCGTGTAATTCACAAGTGCCCTGTTTGGGGACTACCGCGAGGACGTGGGGATTAAGCTTTGCCTTGTCTATGTCGCTCATCCTCATAGCAACGGGCAGGCAGAGCAGGCCAATGCCGAGATCCTCAAGGGACTCAAGATGAGGACCTACAACCAACTCAAGAAACATTGGGCTGGCTTGATCAACAAGCTGCCTGCCGTGCTATGGGCCAATAGGACCACGCCAAGTCGCGTGACCGGCGTGATGCCTTTTTTCCTCGTCTACAGTGCAGAGGCGGTCCTCCTCTCCATGCTCACAATGGGTTGGAGACTCGAGCGCCTTGGTCCAGGTGGCCTACAGCCTTGGCCTTCTACAGCAGCTCAGCCGCCTTGGCCCGGGTGGCCTACAGCAACTCGAGCGCCTTGGTCCAGGAACATGCCAGCTCCTCGCCGACGGTTGTGTGGATTGAGTTGACCCGCTCCTTCTCCCGGACGACGGCCTGCTCCCGCGCCGTGATGCCGGCCTCCCAATCGAGGACCCCCTTCTCTCAAGCAACGAGTGTGTCTGCCTTGAGCTCCGCGTCCACCTGTTGCAGCATAATCTGCTCCCCCAGGAGCTGATCTCAGTCACGTGGCGCTAGAGCTCTTGGGCGCGTGGGAGCAAGTCGGCCTCTCCACAAACCACAACCTCCTCCCACCTGATGAGCGCCTCCTCCAAGGTCCTCGTCTCCTACTCGCGCAGGGTCGCTTGTTCCTCGCATGCAGCCAGGTCATGCACGCACCTCCTCGCATTCGGCTGCGAGCTTTAGACAGCCCTTGGCCTTCTCCTATTCTGTGACGGCCCTGCGGCGCGCCACGTCTCAGGCCATTTGCTCCCTCTCGATGCAGCTGAGGGTTTACTCGTGGGCCGAACACGCCGCCCTCACGCGGGCATCGAACGGCTTGTGGGCGGCCTCTAGCCGCTCCCAATCCTCCAATAGGGCGGAACGCTCCCTGTCAAGCTCTGCCCTCTTTGCTGCGGCCGCAGCCTCAAGCCGCAGCACCACCGTCCAAGCGCTCTCCAGCACCTTGAGGAAGGCCTCCCGGCTCCTAGGCATGGCAGCTGGGCTTGCCCTTGCGGAACGGGTGGGGGCCACTGGTGTTTCGCCCCCTTCCCGGCTGCATGGCGGGGTCGGGCCCCCGGGCTCATGAAGGTGGTGCTTGGGGGTGGTATCTCCGGATCTAGATCCACCACTTGGGGCAGTGATCTTGGGGCGCCACCCCCTATCCCCAAGTTCGTCGCCTCTTGTCGATGTTTTGTGTCGGCAATATTGAATATGGGGCTATTTGTCGGACCTAAACTCAATGGATTTGAAAGGATACAATGATTTATCCTGGTTCAGGCCCTTAGAGAGAGGTAATACCCTACTTCCAGCTGTTGTGTATTGCTTTCGATGTTTCTCTAGCAAGATTGGTTATGCCCCAGGGGGCTCCCTACCTCTCCTTATATACCGGAGAGGTGAAAATTATAGGGTAGGAAACCCAGTCGGACACAACCAAGGGTTTCCCTTATCAAAACATAGAGTATCTAGCTAGGACTATATCCCTTTTCTTGTCATGCAAGGTTACATGAACCCGAGTTCTACTCTATCCCTAATCATATGGGCCAGTCCACCCTCTATACGAATGGCTGTAATTGCCTTCCTTGAGGTACCTGTGGCCTATGGTCTCCACAATAGCCCCTGAAACCTTCATAGTTGGGTCACAGCTTAGGCTGAGTGCTCATCCTCCATGGTGAAGAAATTTTGAGTACAATGCTCCCGAGTACTCTTTGTCCAAGTGTTTCTTCTCCCGAGTCCTGCTTCATGTCAGCTAACAACAAGGCTATGAAGGGCTTCATGGAAATAAATAAATAATGTGCGTCGAATAGGCGCACCTATTAGGTGTAGCCCCCCACTTTGTGCTTAATTGAGAAAGATTTAAACATAAAGTCAAAGATCTTGAGCCTTTAAATCTTTCCCAAGTGATATGTTTCTCAAAAATTGGACTCTTCAGCCAATTATTGACTGGAATTTTGCTCATGGCAATTTGGCTAAGCATATAAGCCATGTATCATTATGGACCCAAGCCCAATGCATAACGAGGTGTACTTGAGAGATACCTGCATTCCCAATTTTAGTGGAGACCAGCTATTGATCCTTATAAGGATATATCCTCAATACCTGAGAATAATCAAGATACCCGAATGTATACACCTGGTTGTAGGCTTAGTATGAAGTGTATCTGATTATTTAATCAGTCCTTGAAAATAGCACCTGCATCGTGCAGGGAGCAACCTAATAGGGCCTACTATTTAAGAATTCACATCTTCGGCCTACTACCGTATAGGCCGGCCCAAACTGACCTACCCAGCGCATCCCTCTAAAATTTGGAGATTTTGATCATTGCTCAACTTGTCCATTACTCTGGGGGTGTGCCACCAAAGCATAGCAGATGATGCCGAAGCCATCGCAGAAATCCTTGAATATGCCACTCGTAAACTGAGTGCCATTGTCCGTGATGATGTGATTGGGGACTCCAAATATGTTGATTATACTCAGTATGAAGTCTTTTGCCTAGGCCGCGGTAATGGTAGCAATAGGTCTGGCCTTAATCCACTTTGTGAACTTGTCCATCACGATAAAAAGATGTATAAACCATCTTGGCACCTTCTTGAATGGCCCAACTGTATCAAGCTCCTACATTGCAAAGGGCCACAATATTGGGATAGTCTACAACTCTTGTGCTAGTAGATGTGTTCGCCGAGTGAAAAATTAACATCTCTTGCATGGCGAGACGAGTGCTTCAGCATCAGTAACCGCAATCGGCCAAAAAAATCCTTGTCTACAAGCCTTTCCGACTAACATTCTGGATGCATCATGGTTGTTGCAGATGCATGAGTGGATAGATTGCAAAATTTTCTTGCCCTCCTCAAGTGTGATGCAACGCATGAGAACTCTGGATATGCTTCAACGATATAGGTCTTCTCTGACTATGATAAAGCTTTTCTCTATCGCTTGACTCGCTCGGCTTCGTTACGATCTTCAAGGAGCTCGTCTTCTAGTAGGAATTGAATGATTGAGGTCCTCAGTCTTGAAAAATAATGAGCCTCTCTGTAGGTTCCCGGATTGGTGCAGCCTCCGACTGCACGGGTTCTGGCTTCTTTTTGATTGAAAGTTCAAGTAGTGGCTTCTTCCCTTGTTTTGGCCAAATAGGTACCTGAATGTTGCGCTAGTGCAGGATTCAGCAGGCAACCCTCTTGGGGTGTACCCAACCTGGCAAAATTGTGGCTGAATAAGGTACCTGAACCTCGCATTAGGATAGGATTCAGCTGACGACCCTTATGGGGCGTACCCTACCTAGCAAAGTCATGACCAAATAAGATATCCGAACCTTGCATTATTTGGCTGATGACCCTCATGGGGCATACCCTACCAAGCAGAGTGGTACTTGAGCCCTGAGTGGTGCCGGAGGTTGGCTGGCGGCCTGCATGGAGCGTACCAAGGTAAAGGTAACATCCATGTTCTAACTAGCGTGAGTACTCAGTCAGTATCCCTCATAGAGCATTCCAAGTGATTATTGAGGCGGCGCACTCCAAGTGTATCTTGGCAGACTGGTCCAGCCCCCGAGCGTAGGAGATAGGCTCGTAGCCATGAGTTCCTATTACGCGTATCTGAAACTAGGCCCTGCATTATAAACATATTGGATGAGTAGCATCTAATGAAGAAAATAATCACCCGAAGAAAAATTATGTATTTTACAACATATGTAAATATACGTTCCTCCTCTTATTGATTTTAATTTCCTTGAGAAGTTGACCCCTTACGTTTAAATAATCTGCTCGACTAATCATAGCCCCCGAGCGCCAGGAGTCGGCTTATGGCTCTTTCCCAGACACGCGTTTTGGATGACTTGAGTTTGTCTTTCTTGGAGCAAAACTTCATGGATCGGAATTTATGCTACTCGAGTACGTTTGCAATCATTAAGAGCAAAAACAGAAAGTGCAGCTTGTACACCTATTCGGTGTAAGCGGATACGGCATTGGTGAGGCCGAGTGAGGAATTGACGTTCTCATCCCCCTAGATCTGATCCCGACTGGCGCTAAGCTGTATACGAGTCAAACCATAGGAAAGTGAGTTGCCTCCAGGCCCCTTTGCATGAGAATATCATATAAAGGAGAAAAATATTTATCAGAAAATGACTTAGCTGTTCGGTATTCCATGATTTGGGAATGGAAAGTGTTGTCCTCATGTTTGAGCTTATGAGCCCCTGAGCATGTCACTTGTACTTCTGATAATCTTCGGCTCTAGGAGGTCGAGGACAGTTGCAATCGATTGCCACGACGAGGTCCTCTGACTTCCACTTGCAGTCCCTTGTCTTTGATGGTGCCGCGTCGTCCGACTTACGTCGGTCTCTCTATTTGGGCTTGTCTTCCTGTGCCTCGGCAACAGCGTCAGCCAAGGTGGCATACTTGTTGGCCATCTTGAAGAGTGCTTTGACTATAGTCGGCGTCTTCCGAGTGAACTTGGCGACGAACGGTGTGTCTTTGACTTCCTTGTGGAAGGCGGCGATGACCGTCTCCTCCTTGATCTTGAGGGTTGTATTCCTCTTCTTGGAGAAGCATTTGATGAAGTATTAGAGTGATTCATTCTTCCTCTGGTGACATTGGTACAAGTCATACTCAGATCCTGGCCTCTCGTAGGTGCATTGAAAGTTTGCCATGAACCATTCATGGAGTTCTCCCTAGGAATGAATTGGCCATCACTTTGTGGTCGCCTCCAGCTGCTCGGATTGCCAGGGTGTAAACTATCAACCAAGATTCAGGATCGGTCTTGCCATCATACTTGTCAATTCTAGTCGGTTTGAAGCCCGACAGCCAGTCGACTTAGCGTAGCTCTTGCGTGAAGGCGGGAACTCTTTTGTCCAAGTGGCCTCCATGATGTGGGCTTCGGCTAGGGATGAAAACGGTTCGGATAGTTTCCGCTATCTAGACGATTTTTCGTAAACGGATAGTGTCGGTCAGATAATTTTTGGATAGTTTTGGAAACGGAAACGGATTCAGATTTTTTTTTTGTTCGGAAATAGAAACGAATATGGTAAGGCTGATATCCAACGGAAATGGAAAACGGTTGGAAACTATCCGGATAATTTTCAGATAGTTATCTGGATAGTTTTAGGAAACAAAAGCCTAGCTGATACACCTCCAACTTTAGGCCCACATATTTAGCCCAAATTATTTGTCAAATATTTTTATTTTAGAAACACGATATGAAGCTATCTATAGTGTGTTATATTTGCTAGTTCCAAACCATACACTATATTCGGTACTATTATTAATATTCAAAATATTAAAAATTTAATAATATATTAAATAAATTGATTCTTTTTCAATGTAATAGCTTATTCTTTAAAAAAGGAAAGCTCATGTCAATTACATTTGTTAATTATTAATTTTAGGATTAAATAAATAAAATTTTAAATTAAGATTCTACTGTGGATACAACTTCATATTTCTAACTCTATGGTTTTTAAAACTTTAAAAACTAAAGAGTCTAATTTACAATGATATATTACATTTAACACGAACTTAGTATATTCTTTTGGATAAAAGAACTAGTTATATGTCTTCGTCGATTTTTTTAAGCACGGTATGAGGGGTTTTCATGTACCGATAAATATTCGTGACCGTATTCGTTTCGATTCGTATTCGCTCTGTATCTGTATTCAATAATATCCGATTTTGTTTCCTTATCCGGGGTTTCCATTTCTGACTCTGAAAAAATATGAAAACAAATATGGCAGAGGCAGTTTTCGCCCGTTTCCGAGCTGTTTTCATCCCTAGCTCCGGCTCCGACTACGGTGGCTGAATCACTCGTGGTGGAAGCCAAAGCACTTATGTTGTCTTCCTCGCGCTTACGTCGGTGAGTGTTGATGTCATGACGAAGATCATGGCGTAGTCGGTCTCGAGCGTCGCGGTTGTCGCGGTGTTCATCATTGTGGTGTTGCCAGCGATCTTCGTTCTTGTCTTGTGATCCGCAGAGATACTTTGAGTGTCGTCGGTTGTATCTCGTTGCTCGGTGTTTGGCCGCAATTGGTGAAGTTGCAGTGTTAGAAGTTGTTTTGTTTGACAGGACTAAGGTATCTGCAGCCTCCTGGTGCTGTTGTACCGTTGCGGCTGTTATTATTGCCTTGATCCTGGAGATCGCCGGCGTCGTTTAGTGATCTGGTCCCAGCTGTAGGGTATCGAGTTGCGTGTTACAGCGGCCACAGCGTTCTGTTGTGGGGTGACAAAAACATCGTGGTCGCCTACTTTGGTCTGAAGGATGTCTTGTTGTGCTTGCCATCCGGTTCTACGCAGCTCACGGTTGCGTGTGTCCCATTCGGCTTGCAGACATCGGTCTTCTTCCTCCTTTTGCTCTTGCAGTCGGTGAGCCTCTTTCTCTTGTTGGTCACATAATCAGTGTGCATCTTGACTTGGGGTGCCTCCTTTTGATACCATGAAGACTTCACGTGGAGGTGAGAGGCTTCCTGAGTTGCCCTCCGACTGGGTGTTGGAGTCCAAGTATTGAAGCGGTGTGATGATGACTCAACCCTCCTTGGATCCGATCCTGAGTGGCTCAGGGCCATATCCGAGTCAAAGTCTAGAGGATTGGGCATGCTGTGTCATGTTGGAGTTGAAGACGTGTCACACTCTGAGTTTTACCCCTTAATAGAGCCACACAAAAATTCACCAAGAAAAATGGCCAAAGAAAATATTTAATTAAGGCTAGAGGAGTTAATTAATGGTGAAAATATAAAATAATAATCCATCATGGCTAGGAGTATATTTCCTGTATTCCCCGTGCCAAACTACACTAACATGATTTTTACTGGAATTTTTAGAGCATTGGAAGTATTTTTAATAAATCAGAATGCATTATCGGAATTAAAAAACTTCTGGAAATCCTTTTCCCTTTTTCTTTTCTCCTCTTTCTTTTTTCTCTTTTTCTTTTCTCTTCCGGGCCACGGACCACTCCTATGCGCACCTGCTCATGTGGCCCGCACACCCCCACACCCCCCTCTCATCTCTCACTGATCGCTAGGGCCCGCCCGTCAGCCTTAGCCTCTTTCCCTCTCCCTCCCGCCGACATGTGGGACTGGACCCACATGTCAGGCTCGTCCCTAACCTCTAGCTGATTGGGCCAAAGGGGATCCACCCCCTTCCCCGCCGTCCGATTCCGCCTCGCCCTGCCCCCGCGCACCTCCGTCCTCGGTTCAAAAGATGCGGACCGAGTCCCCGTGCGTTTCCCCCATGCTTCCCGACCCTATCGCCCACGACCCCGGGGAATTTCACCCCACGATGCCATGGCCACCGCGCATGTCTTCACCAAAATCCGCAAGCCTCGGCCTCGATCTCCCGCTGTTGTTCCTATTTAAACATTCCCCGTTCTCTTCCGCTTCTTTTCCCCCAAAAACCCAAACTCCTAGTGCTCTCTAGCCCCGCCGCGCCATAATCCCGAACCGCCACCACCATTCACCACCTTCAACCGCTCGTTGCCACCGCTGTAGTCACCGCCAAGCCCGTCTCTCGCCACCACTAGCTCTGCCGCACGCCGGAGTACCTAGGCCACTATCTCCACAAGCCTCATCACCACCAGAGTCCTATTCTCCCCATCGAGACCTTCGGTGAGTGCCACCACCGGCCTTCGGCCGCAAAATTTCGTATATCCATTCAGCCATTTCACCCCTAATTCCCTCCTACACCTTCGGCAGGCCCTCCTTATCGACATTCACCCCTCCGTCACCATTGATCTCCGCCGAAATGCCCTCGCCGCTGTCTTCCCAAACCGCACCACCGCCTCTCGCTCCTGTTTGCCACCATTGGCCGTCTTCCCATCGCTGCTGCCCCTCGGTAAGGACCCCCTCAATTCCCAATCTCCCCCGTCGCTCACCGCTGCCCTCTGCCGCGCCGAATAGTCGCCGATGGCGACCATCGGGCCGCTCACCCCGCCCCGGCTTAGCCGCGCCGGCGGGGGCCGAGCCCTGTTTGTCCCTGGCCATCTAATCTGCATTGGCAGATCAGGGTCGTCCGCGTGGCGCCGCTGCGGAGCCTACCCCTTTTGCCACGTCGGTGCCACCTCGGTGCCGCATCGACAACCACGTGGTGTGGTCGCGCCGAGCCGCGGTGGATGTGGTCAACCATGCGCTGCCGACCCTGGGATCACAGACCCGTGGGCCCCGCTTGTCGGCACCGGTCCCCGGGGCTGCTGACGCCATAATCCGGATTAATGCGCAATAATTCATTTAAGATTTATCTTTGTATAGTAAAAACACAATTAATCTTTGAAAATTCATAACTAATTCATACGAGCTCTGATTAATTCCATTCAAATTTTATTAAATCCAGAAAAATGCCAAGAATCCATTAAAAATAATTTTTAGCTCATGTTTCAGTGCTCTTATGTACTGTTTTTATTTATTTCTACTTTGGATGATATAGAAACCGACGTGTCCGACCCTCCTGTGTACTACGAGGTTGTCACCGAGGTTGCAGAGCCGGAACAAGGCAAGTTACACTATATTATTGATCATTTTGCACCTAATTTATGCCAAATGCTTTGTTTTATTTAAATAAACATGCATGTTTTATCATTTCATGTGGCAAGGGGTTATGACCTATATGTTTATAGTTGAATACCTATGTTGATGACCCCTATTCATTTGTAGCCTAGATAACAATTTGATTATGAAATATTCCTAGGATGCTTAGTTATGCTTAGAGTAAACTAGCTCACCTTGGGGATTAATTATTCATTTTAATTTCTACGGTCAACTTTGAGTTGAAATAATGAAACCTTGGTCCTGGATAATTACTTAACTAAAATATTACCTTAATGGTGGGTTGTGGATGCATGGTTTTGCTAGTCGCACCATGGCAATTAAGGACCGGTTCGTGGGAACCCCTTGAGCAGTTCTCCGTACATACTACAAGCCAGCGTGGGCAACGGCTGGGCTTGTAGCGTAGCTTCTCCCTCTTCTAGGCACTGTTGGTGAGGATTTTTTTTTCTCGAACACACAGGAGAACTGCGTATCATTGTATTAAGAAGAAAGATGGGTAGGAAACCCATACAACACACTACACACACATGCCCGCTATTCTAATTCTTCACTCGCGCCTGTGACATGAGAAACACAACCATGACCACATCATCTCTAATCCCCAGGAAGTGGGGTGGTCAGGAAGGACAAGCCTCGTGCCCCCGCCATCACCCACAGACATCTGTCCTCATCAGCAAGACTCAAGGCACCTGCCAAATTTGGGCGGACCCCATCGAAAACACACTTGTTTCGGTGCTTCCAGATTGTCCACGCCCCAAGAATGACCAGGGAGTTGAAGCCTTGGCGCACCAAGCCATTTGCCCTCTCGGTGCTCCTTCTCCACCATTCCTCAAAAGAAAGATCAGAGAGTTGTGGAGCAAGGATATGCATGCCGACCTGCTGCAGGAAACGAAGCCAGAACTCCCGTGCAAAGACACAGGACACCAGCAAATGGTTGATGCTCTCCTCAGCCTGATCACATAAAGGGCATCTCTCAGGATGATCCATACCACGCCGTGCGAGGCGATCAGCTGTCCAACACCTATTGTGTGCCACTAACCAAAGGAAAAAAGCGACACTTAGCTGGTGCCCAGCTCATCTAGATCCTCTCCCAAGGTCCAAAATCAGTAGAGCCCATGAAGAAACCCTTGTAAGCAGACTTGGCTGAGTACATGCCACTGACAGATAGTTTCCAAATGTGTGTGTCTTCCACTCCAGGCTGTAATGTAAAATCTGCAAGTAGATCCCAGAGGTGAAGAAGATCCACAATAACTCCAACTGTAATTGCTCCCTGGATATCAGAAATCCAAGCCCGATTGGTTAGCGCTTCTTGGACAGTTCGTTTTCTTGCTCTTCTCTTTGGGATAATAGCATGTAAACGTGGGGCAAGATCAGCAATGCACCAGCCATGTAGCCACCAGTCACTCCAAAAAAATGTCCGCGCACCATCTCCAACCTCAGATTTCACCACCACTGAGAAGAAAGCACGAACCTGATCCGGGACTTGGATTTGGAAGGCCGACCAAGGCCGATGTGGTTCTGTCTTTTGCAGCCACAACCATCTCATTCTGAGTGCCCACCCGAGGGTCTTGAGATCAGAAATACCGAGACCCCCAAGCTCAATAGGGTGGCAGACTTTCCCCCAAGCCACTAAGCAATGTCCACCTCAAGCCTCCTTGTGACCCCTCCATAGAAAACCCCTTCGGATCTTGTCAATGGCTTTAATAGACCAAGGTGAGAGATCCAGGGCCAAGGCTAGATATATTAACAGGGCCGTAAGAACGAACTGGACCTGAATCCTTCGGCCGGCCCTTGTCATTAGGTCAGCCTTCCACCCGGGAAGCTGATCTGCAATTCGATCTATGATGGGCTGAACTTGCTCCTTGGTGAGTTTCCTTAATGAGAGGGGCAACCCCAAGTAGCGGCAGGAAAAATCAGAAAGCTCACAAGGGAGTAAGTTCTGCAGAACAGCAAACTCATCATCCCCACATCTGATAGGAAACACATTGCTCTTTTGCACATTCCTTTTGAGCCTTGATGCCTCTCCGAACAGGTGGAGGATGTCCAAAGTGATGGTGATATCAGCAGCCTCATGCCGGAGGAAAATAACCACGTCATCCGCATAGAGAGAAATCCGATGCTGCAAAGCACGTGAGGAGAGAGGTTGCAGCAGCCCACTGTCCGCAGCCTTAGCAATCATAAAGCTGAGCACATCCATCACTAAGATAAAGAGCATCGGGGATAGGGGGTCCCCTTGCCACAATCCACGCTAGTAAGAAATGCATTTGCCTGGAATCCCATTCAGCAACACCCGAGTAGAGGATGAC
The DNA here is from genome assembly GCA_003991445.1 of Oryza meyeriana var. granulata. Lineage (NCBI taxonomy): Eukaryota > Viridiplantae > Streptophyta > Magnoliopsida > Poales > Poaceae > Oryza > Oryza meyeriana. The sequence continues at coordinate 114,400 of RYFJ01003938.1, forward strand.
GCCAGCAAACCACTAATGATATCTCTCCAAACTTGCCCAAATCCCAGCTGCTGTAGCACTTCCAAAAGAAAGGGCCAAGACACCGAATCAAATGCCTTTGAAATATCAAGTTTAAGGAGGATGCAGGGTTGCTTTTGCTGATGTAGGTACCTTGCCGTTTGTTGCACGAGCATAAAGTTATCTTGAATGAAATGACCTTTGATAAAAGCGCTTTGATTTGATGACACCAACTGCTGCAGCCGGCTTGCTAGTCTATTGGCCATAAGCTTAGTGATTAATTTGGCAAAACTGTATACTAGGCTTATAGGCCGGAAGTCCTAGGCCTGCTCAGCCCCATCCTTTTTGGGGAGAAGAGTAATATTGTTAACGCCAAAATTTGGTACGGATCCTTATTGGGTTCGGTTAAGGAAAAGATCACAATCAACTGGCGGGAATTAATCCAGAAGAAGCTGAATTTAGGAAGGAATCGTGAAGACCATGGGAAGGCAGTTAAAATCTTATCTGTAAATTTGGCAGAGATAATTTTTAGGAAACCTGATCTCGTATCCGGTCAGGGCTTGTTAATTTTCCTTTTATAGCTAGGAAACTCCTATTTCGTATCTGATCAGGACTGTATCAACTCGGGGTATAAATACGTATACCCGGGGACCTTGTAAAGATCATACACATAGATCAATACAAACTTTGGCGCATCGCCACCCTTTTCAACGGGTTCTTGCTTCTCGAGCCGGGCTGCATCGGTTAAGTTCGACCTCTTGCGAGAGGGTAAGTCTCGTTACCCCGACTACCATATCGGCTAGGACTTCCTCGGTTAGGTCCGATATTCTAGTCGGCCTACGGTAGTCGGCTTACCACGATATATCTGTTCTGTCTACGGCTACATCAGTTAGGTTTGATCTCATAGGCCGAGTAGATATATCACATCACGCGTGCATAGATTTATCGGCTTACTGGGTGTAACTTATCATCAGTTTGTGCTGCATCGGTTAGGTCCGACCTATTAACATGCATGATAAGTTATTCCTGCTAGGTTGATCGGTTTTATGCAAGCGTTTATCGGGATGTATAGCCGATAAGTTATCACATCACATCACGGTTGCATCAGATCTATCGGTTCATCGAGGTTCTTTTATCGTTATCAATCTGTGCTGCATCAATTAAGTTTGAACTACTAGATTGATAATGATAGATTTATCCTTGTTAAGCCGATGGGTGTCCATGCAATGTTCTATCGGAGTGCCTAGCCGATAGGTTATCTTTTACTAGATAAAGTCGATTGCATTGTTCAACACGTTTTTGGCATGCTACACCGTCATCGGCTTTCCAGCCGATACACGTTATATTAGTAATCGGCTAGTTTATTTATTTATATTGCTATTGGTTCCATAGCCACATGGTTTATTTATTTTATCCATCTATGCCATCATCGGCTTCCAGTCAATGTATAAGTGCTCTAGTCCATATCGGTAATCGGCCGATGAGACGAGTCCAATTCGGCTTTCAGCCGATTGGCTCATTGATCTAATATTTTCTATCTCCTTATCAATTGCAGGGTCAAATTGACTGGCACGCCTACGAACCTCGAATTTTAGGACCTGCACTAGAGTTAAGCAAATCTCCTAGGCCTTCATGTGTCTTAAGGCGCCGAACCAGATCATCAGCTCGTTCTCGACGCTGCCGGTGATTTTCGGTGTCAACATGTTTTGGGCACGCCCGGTGGGACCCAGAATTTCGACATGGCCGGAAAAGAGATCAAAATAGACAACGTGATCCCGGTCAGCTTGGAGGATCTAACAGACGAGCAGAAACAGCAAGTCGAGCAAAATATGGCCAATTTTCAGAAACTCTGCTTGGAATCTTTCGGCATGACGCGACAAGGGCCGATTCAAAAATCTCAGTTTCCAAAACCAGTTCTGGTAGGAGAATCGAGCCGTACACCACCTAAGAGTCCACCAATAAAACCCTTATAGGAGATGGTGAACGAAGCAGTACATCATGCGCTCATCAATCAATCAGGGATCCTGGTGAACACGCTGCATAACCTCATCAAGAAGGCAATGGATGGATCGATTGCTCAAGAGCCTACTCGAGGTCCTGTTTATCTCCCACCAAAGATAGAGCCGAATCAAGTTACTTATGGCCCCAGAAAAGATATACCGGAGAATTTATTTTCACAGAATCAGACAGGGGGGCAACAAGATATTCCTGCAGGATACCATCAAATGGCTTATTATGGGGGATATCAGCAGAATTACCCAGGAGGTGTTGCCAATTCAGGTAATTATCAGAGAGAGTATCCCAGGCAGAATCGGCTACAAACTCCGCCCATACAATATCAGCAGGAAATCCCAAGGGAAGAAGATTTATCGGCAAGGGTTGCAGATGTTAGTGATATGCCCTAGAGGCAACATGGAGATGTTATATATATATCACATGCTATGTTTATAATGTATTGATTTGTTCCTTGAAATAGACATTATCATTGTTGATCAATGAGTATGTGACTTATTCATGAGACTCTTAATGTCAAATATAGCTATTTCTAAATGATCCCTGATCATATATCATATGAGGAACAAATATGATTGTAATATCAGCATATGTATTGATTGATGATCATGTCTCATGGATCATGGTATGGAGATACCAAATCGATAATATGAACATATGTTAGTGAATATATGTTGGATAGACCCGCCATGAGATACTACAGAGATTTCATGTGTCATCAGTTAGTCTCAAGTACTGTTTATGTAGAGTCCTTAGACTTGAGATCATCATGGTTCCCAACATACGTAGTAGCTTATTTTGGAACTACTAAACACTACTCCGTAACTGGGTAGTCATAAAAGTGGTCTTCGGGTTTGCTATGAAACATGTAGTGGGATATGAATGATCAAGATAGAATTTGCCCCTCCTTATGGGAGAGATATCTCTGGACCCCTCGATGTAATGGATTATGGAAGTGCATGGCCATGCTACGATGATTGAGGTGTCAATCACAAGTTTGTAATCCATCACAGGATCGAGAGAGTGATTGAGCTATTAAGAGGATGACACAAGTCTCGCCTTGAGCTCAATCGATATCATGAGGCAAAGGGATTTGTACATAAGGACATTACAGGTTCAGCCGATATGATCTTTACGTATATCTTGGGGCTAATATGCCTTGCTAGAGGCCGCTATTAACAGGATGACCAGAAAGGCGTTTCTGGGTCGCGACAAAATATACGTGAACCTACAGGGTCGCACACTTAATGGGTTGGAACACTTATTCGAATGTGATTCGAATATGGGCTCGATTCGGATCGAGATCCAAGTAGACTCTTACTGGGCCTCGGTCCACGAGGCCCGAGTAAGGAGGTCTATATATAGGGAGGCGAGGGGCTGAGGAGTTTCAAGTGTGTTTTCTGTTAGCCTCGAGCAAAACCCTAGCCGCCACCTTCCGAGCCAAACCCTAGTCGCTCACGAGTGCTAGTACACTCGCGATCGGCGTTCCAGCCCCGGACGTGTGGATACCCGTAGAGGCGCTGCTCGTTGCGGCGTTGATCGGCCGGAGATCGACTACTTCCACTACTACCTCGACGCGCGCGTGGTTGGACCGGCTTCTCCAACTCTTCTTCCGCTGCACTGCACGTCTAGTGGTAACGATCCATGATCCCTTCTTTCGCATGATGTCCTGGTGTGCGCGGTAGAAATTTTTATTTTCTGCTATCGTAGCCTACGCGTACTCCTTCAGCAGAAATAGTAAGAGAACAGTTTGGGATAGAACCAAAGGAGCAAACATTTATGTATCGGCATCCGTATCCAGAGTGGTTTGATAGGGTTCCATTACCACACCGATACAGAGTCCTAGATTTTTCTAAGTTCTCAGGGCAGGAGAGCATATCTACGGTAGAGCATGTTAGCCGATTCTTGGCATAGTGTGGAGAAGCATCAGCTGAGGAGGCTCTGAGAGTTAGATTTTTCCCCTTGTCATTGTCTGGATCGGCTTTTACATGGTTCTCCTCATTACCACCGAATTCAGTTCGGGGATAGACCGATTTAGAAAAATAATTTCACAAATACTTCTTCGCTGGAATCCATGAGATGAGGCTGACAGATTTAACATCGGTTAGGCAAAGGCCAGACGAAACGGTACCGGAGTATGTCCAGCGGTTTCGGGATGTTAGAAACCGATGTTACAGTTTGAATCTGAGCGACGGGCATCTAGCCGATTTGGTTTTCCAGGGTCTTTTAGCGCCGATTAAAGAGAGGATTTCATCACAAGAGTTCGAAAGTCTGGCGCACTTGGTACAGAAGATATCGGCTCATGAAAGCATATTTCAAGAGGCAAAAAAGGATAAGTTTCAGAGAAGGGTTGCTCAGATGCAAGTTTATTCATCGGATTCAGATAATGAAGGATCCGATGTTGAGATTGGATTGGCGGAGTGGGCTAGAAACAAGAAATCAGTATCATGCCCGTGGGTGAAGGATATCGGCAAGGAGGAACGATACGACTTTGACATCAATAAAGCCGATAAAATCTTTGATCTATTACTACAGGAGAAACAGATACAACTTCCACCAAATCATGTAATTCCATCAGCCGAAGAACTGAAGAAGAAGAGATATTGTAAGTGGCACAACACGATATCGCATCATACCAATGAGTGCAAGGTTTTTTGGCAACAGATTCAATCGGCTGTCGAACAGGGAAGGATCAAGTTTGAGGACAAAAAGCCGATGAAGATTGATGGACATCCGTTCCCCGTAAACATGGTTTATGTAGGATCATCGATGAATCAAGCCGATGAAAGAAGGCATCGAGAATACAGATCTAGAATTACTTCATCCCGGCTGATAGATAAATATTCAAGACGTGAAGAGGAACAACAGGCTTCGTCACACGAGGAGAGGTATAATCCACATTGGAATTGCCCGTTCTTTCAGTTTTGCTGGGAGCAAGGAATAAGATTGCCATCGATCAGAGATTGTCCTGAATGTAATGTTACAAGATCTCGGGATTTTGAGCATGAAGGATTTTCGCGAGATCAGCCACTTGAAAGAAGAGCATCGGTACATAGCCGATTAGGGCCGATCCATGAAGAGTTTTTTGAAGAAAACGATGGAGAGGGATTAAATGATAAACAGCAAATCCAAAATCCTCAGTGGTGTCCTAGCGGAATATTCACAAAGAATCAGAAAAGAAGGGCACAGCGGCTACGGCACCGGGATCAACAGGAAGAACAACGGCGAGACTACAAGGAAGCCGATCATCGTCACAAGAGGACTAAGCGGGTATGGCGTGTGAAGAAAAGTGACGATGAGGTTGATCCATCGGCTCCAGTAGACATGGTTTTCTTTTTGCCTAGGGAATATAAAGCGTTTTCATCTGATGAAGAGGGCAATGAAGAGATTTTTGCTCAGTTAACGCTGCAACCCGATCAGGCTATATTTGACAAGCCTGAAGAATCAAAGCATCGGCATTTAAAGCCATTATATATCAAGGGTTTTGTAAATGGGAAGCCGATGACGAAGATGCTAGTTGATGGGGGGGCAGCTGTTAATTTAATGCCGTATGCTACATATCGGAAGTTGGGGAAAACTGCCGAAGATTTGATCCAAACAAATATGGTGTTAAAGGATTTCGGCGGGAATCCATCAGAGATAAAAGGCATGTTAAACGTGGAACTGACAGTGGGGAACAAGACATTGCCCACCACGTTTTTTGTTATCGATGGAAAAGGATCGTATAGTCTACTCCTTGGTAGGGATTGGATTCACGCAAACTGTTGTGTGCCCTCGACGATGCATCAGTGTTTGATACAATGGCAGGGAGATCAAGTTGAGGTAATCTCGGCGGATCAATCGACCAATATTGCAATGACTGATTTGCCGATCTGGGAGGCCGATGGTGTCGATTGTTTGTCTGGAAAAGTGTGGGAAGGGGATTATCTTAAGATCACCAGTCGGGAGATACAGCCAATTCGGCAAGTCGGCTCAGAATTACTACTCTGATGGGCACTATTGAAGATTTCGAGGGGAAGTTGGGACAAGGATTTACGTCGGCCGATGATTTGGAAGAGATTGATATAGGACCAGGAGATAGGCCAAGGGCGACGTACATAAGTAAAAGATTGTGTCCTGAATTCCAAGAAGAATTAATAAAATTGCTGAAAGAGTATCGAGATTGTTTTTCTTGGGAATATCATGAAATGCCAGGATTAAGCCGATCAATTGTTGAACATCGGCTTTCTATTAAACCAGGATATCGGCCGTTTAAACAGGCTCCAAGGAGATTTAAAGTAGAGTTATATGAACCAATCAAAGCAGAAATCAAAAGGTTATATGATGCAAAGTTTATAAGGCCCTGCCGATATGCTAAGTGGGTTTCTAATATCGTCCCGGTGGAAAAGAAGAATGGAAAATTGAGGATATGTATCGATTTCCGGGATTTGAATAAAGCTACCCCCAAGGATGAATACCCGATGCCGATAGCAGATTTGTTGGTAGATGCAGCATCAGGCCACAAGATTATTAGCTTCATGGATGGTAATGCAGGATATAATCAGATTTTTATGGCAGAGGAAGATATACATAAGACTGCGTTTCGATGTCCTGGAGCTATCAGCTTATATGAGTAAGTGGTAATGACGTTTGGATTAAAAAGTGCCGGTGCGACATATCAGAGGGCGATGAATTATATATTTCATGATCTCATTGGCTTATTAGTGGAAATTTATATCGATGATGTGGTGGTTAAGTCCAAGAGTGATGAAAGCCATATTGCCAATTTGCGAAAAGTGCTGGAAAGGGCAAAGAAATACGGATTAAGGATGAATCCCAATAAATGCGCTTTTGGTGTATCGGCTAGGCAGTTTTTGGGTTTTATGGTTCATGAGCGAGGAATTGAAGTTAGTCAACGGAGCATCAGAGCCATCAAAACTACAAAACCACCAAGCAACAAAACAGAGTTACAGTCATTGATCGGCAAGATTAATTTTGTAAGGAGATTCATATCAAATTTGTCGGGAAGGATTGAACCTTTTACTCCGTTGTTGAAATTGAAAGCCGATCAAGAGTTCATGTGGGGGGCAGAGCAGCAGAAGGCATTCAATGGAATTAAGAGTTATTTAAGTTCCCCACCTGTTTTAATCTCGCCGCAAAAAGGAGTGCCATTCAAGTTATATTTATCGGCCGATGAAAAATCCATCGGGTCAATTTTGATACAGGAATTTGAAGGAAAAGAGCAAGTTGTGTTCTATCTTAACAGAAGGCATTTGGATGCTGAAACGAGATATCCTGTGGTGGAGAGATTATGCCTTTGTTTATATTTTTCATGTACAAAGTTAAGGCATTACATCCTATCGGCTGAGTGTACAGTGGTTTGTAAGGCCGATGTGGTAAAATATATGTTATCGGCTCCAGTGTTAAAAGGCCGAGTTGGTAAATGGGTCTTTGCCTTGACAGAGTTCGACTTGAGATATGAATCGGCTAAAGCAGTCAAGGGACAGGCAATAGCCGATTTGATTGTGCAGCACAGAGGGGTTCATGAAAATTATGTGGAGCTGATCCCGTGGACTTTATTTTTCGATGGATTGGTTTGCAAGCATGGATCTGGTATCGGCTTGGTCATTGTATCGCCTCGGGGGGCAAGTTTTGAGTTTGCTTTTACAATTAAACCCTATCGGACCAATAATCAAGCGGAATATGAGGCGGTATTAAAAGGACTTCAACTATTACGGGAGATCGGAGCCGATATCATAGAGATCATCGGAGATTCATTATTAGTGATCAAACAATTGTCTGGGGAATATGAGTGCAGGGATGATGTTTTGAGATCGTATTATGAAGAATGTAGGGATTTGTTGAAGGATTTCATGATGGTATCAATAGATCATATTCCTAGAGAGCAAAATTTAGAAGCCAATGATCTTGCACAAATTGCTTCGGGTTATCAGCTGATTAGACAGGTTGAAGTTGAAATAGCCGATAATGATATTCAGGATAAAGCCGATGATTGGAGACAGGAAATAATTGGTTATCTGCAAAATCCGTCACAATCGGTTTCTAGGAAACTTCGGTATAAAGCTACTAAATATGCGCTGCTTGATGAAGAGTTATATTATCGAACTTTTGAAGGGGTTCTGCTGAGATGCCTAAATTTGGAAGAAGCCAAAGTGGTTATGTGTGAAGTGCATGAGGGTATTTGTGGAACTCATCAATCGGTTCATAAGATGAAGTGGATATTGAGAAGAGTAGGATATTTTTGGCCGACGATGTTGGAAGATTGCTTCAAATATTATAAGGGATGTCAAGATTGCCAGAAGTTTGCAAATATACAGCGAGCACCAGCATCGGCTATGAATCCTATCATCAAACCGTGGCCGTTCAGAGAATGGGGAATTGATATGATCGGCCAGGTTTATCCTCCGTCAAGTAAAGGGCATAAATTCATATTGGCAGCAACAGATTATTTTACAAAGTGGGTAGAAGCGATTCCTTTGAAGAAAGTCACGTCCAAGGATGCGATTGAGTTTGTAAAGGAGCATATAATTTATCGGTTTGGAATTTCTCAGACTATAACTACCGATCAAGGGTCTATTTTTGTGTCCGATGAGTTTCAACAATTTGCTGCCAATATGGGGATTAAGTTATTGAATTCGTCACCTTATTATACTCAAGCTAATGGACAGGCGAAAGCTTCGAATAAGAGTTTGATCAAATTAATTAAGCGAAAGATTGATGAACAGTCGCAGAGATGGCATACTACATTAGCCGATTCATTATGGGCTTATCGAATGGCATGTCATGGGTCTACTCGGGTGCCACCATATCAGTTGGTATATGGGCATGAAGCAGTTTTACCTTGGGAAACTAACATCGGCTCTAGGAGGATTTCTTTGCAAAATCAACTGACAGCCGATGATTATTATAATTTGATGACAGATGAACTTGAAGATTTGGCTCAAAATCGGTTAAGGGCGCTGGAAAGGATCAAGCAAAATAAAGCTAGGGTGGCTAGGCACTATAACAAAAAGGTGATGGTTAAATCGTTCGCTGAGGGAGATCTTGTGTGGAAGTTGATTTTGCCGATCGGGTCCAGAGATGGTACATTTGGAAAGTGGTCACCTAATTGGGAGGGGCCCTATCAGATTAATCGTTGTGTACCTGGCAATGCTTATGTATTGGAAGATCTCGAGGGGACAGAATTTGCTAAGGAAATGGGAAATACCTCAAGAAGTACTATCCTAGCGTTTGGATCAACTCTTGAATCGGCTAAATGCGGCCGATTTCTAAAACAGTTCAAAGTGAAAGCCGATGTTGTGACATTACCTAAAGACAGCCGATATCAATTGATATCGCCTTTAGATCAAATAAGTGAAATATTAAGTAGAGATGGAGTATGATGAGTAAATAACAGCTGATTAAGTTATATTACAGCGAAAGGTTAATCGGCATGTTTCAAAGAACCATCAAAGTCATCAATGCTAAGATTTACAAGAATTTTTGGATTGTTTCGATTGCGTGCAGACGAATTTGGTCGATCTCACTAATGGCGTGGATGTCTTCTTCATCGGTCCCTGAGATAGTCTTTATGTTCTTGTGCTGATGGACAACTTGACGCACTGCTACTGCAACCTTGGCTTCTTGATCTTGTATGGCTTGTGGTAGGCCGATGAGCTGGGATTCTGTTGTTGCGATATCCTTGCGGATTTTTTCAAGTTCTACCAGCAGATTGGCTTCCCTTCTCTTCAGTTGATCTAGTTTGGGTTGGAGTTCTTGAGGAGCAGCCAACATATCGTCAAGCTTTTTCTTTTCCGTTTGAGCTAATAGCCGATCGGTTTGGATGTCTTGGACCATCTTCTGTTGATTGGCACGATCGGCTATACGCTGCCTGAGCTTGACGAGTTGGAATTTGTGGGATTCTAGGTATGCTGCAGGGGTCAATGCGTCGACGAGCTCTTTGGGCAAGTGATGCTCAATCTCTACAAATCTTGCCCGGATCGGCCCGCAATCTTCCACCAATGCGTCGATTGGGTTTTCCAGCAGACGAATGATATTCAACAAGTATTCGCACACGTCGGCTGGAAAAGATGGTTTGGTTATTGCGCTGGTGGTTGTTTCTTCATCTGCGTCTAGGTACTTGCCGATGTCGAAGGAAAACAAATCAACTAAGGACTGCAGGTTGACATCGGTAAAGGGATCAGTAGTGAGTTAGAATAAAGTATGGTTGTGAAGAAATTACCTGAGGCAGGGAAGGGGCAGCTTGAGGAGTGACATCGACATCAGATGGTTGAGTAGGTTGTTCTTCAGGATGGCCGATGTCTGGCGCCGAAGTAGGAGTGGTCTCAGTATCGGCTTCAGGGCTAGGTGCTGGGATTGGAATGGCTGCAGAAGTCATCGGCTCGATGCTTGCAGGGATGTCAGCAGAAGGTTGAGGTTTGGGAACCAATGACTCAAGCTGAAAATAATATCGATAATGTGAAGATGGGAAACAGATGATAATATCAAGACTTTAGCACATACCCGCAGAGGTGAAGGGGCCGATGTTGTTTCAATAGCAGGAGGCGCCGCGATCACGACATCAGCACTGATTTTCTGCTTCTTTTGAGGAGGGCGAGATGCTAGCTTCTTGAGTTTTGGTCCTATCAGCCGTGGCGCCCGGAGAAGAGCCGATGGAGGGGGAGCATCATGCCCTAGGTGTGGGTTGGCCGATGGTGGTTGGTATATAATCGGCCGGCCACTGGTGCTTGTTGTCGGTGGCTCCACATCAGCAGCCTGCAAGATAGGATTGTAAGAGATGATCAAAAAATGATTCAAAGATAGTGGAATATTACCTCTTCATCGGATTCGACGTAGTTGGAGTTGAGCGAGAACAGTAATGGATGGCCGATGAGTTGAACAGGTGTTTCTTCCATTCTGACCACCATCGGGAAAAAAGCTTGGTATTGGCAGTACATACCCCCACATCGGTGGCAGTGCCCAGAGATAGGGATTCTGTTAGCATCCGTATTCGGTCATACTCTAAAGCACTGTTTACATTGCCTTGGGCCTGGAGTTTGTCAATGAAGAACAAGTCGATGGGGAGTTGACCGAGGCCAAGCTGGCGGGAGCCGACCGTTGGGTGATAGAATTCATATGATGGTTGTGATCGGCCCTGAGAGAAGCCAGTGGTAGAAGACAGGGAGTAATGGCCGATAGAAATATGGTCTTCGATTCATCATCGGCCAGAACGTCAAGTGGATTGAAGTTGGAGGGCACCTCAAATGATGATGCATCATCATATGCAAACCACAGTGTGGCATCCCTGGTGAAGCCATAATAAAGACCTTTGAACCATTGGCTAAGTCCGATAGGAGTCATCTTGCAGCCAGGGAGGGCTGATGCAGCTTTGCCAAAAGAGATGCATCGGCGATAGATGGATTCCTGTTCTTCTTAATGATCGGCTGGGAAAGTTAGATTAAGGAAGGAGGTCTCAGGAATTGCCTTGGATGTGTACACGTTGAGCCATAACTGCACAAACCACAAGGACCCCTGATATGGCCGACTGGCTGGCGCCGATAGCTTGACTGCACCTGATGCAGCAGTTGATAAGTAGCGCCAAGAAGATATTGCCCTAAGGGAACTTGTTTCCGATCGGCCAAACATTCTGCCAAACATTGCATATTGGTTGTTGGGCCAAGGGTTGCACCGCCAAAAATGAACCGTTCTAACCACAGATTCAGGAAAGCGACGTGTTCCCGATCATCGACTGGTCCAGTCCCTTTGTTATGGATTGATATGTACTTGGACCAACCACCGATGTTCTTTGCTTGAAGCCGATGAGTAGGCTTAAATTGGAGGTTGAGGGGATTGATGTAACTCGTTGTGTTGAGGCAGTAAGCATGGTTACATCTATCAAAGTTGGAGTCAACGGCCCATGTCCAAATAAGTAGGCGTTGAGGGCGTCTGACCAGAAATACGAGGCCGATGCGAGCAGAGGTTCGTTCTTCTCCATCTCAGCCAGGGAGAGATTGATGCAGTGGCGATGTCTGCTTCGTCCAGAGAGTTTTCTTCGCGGCCTATACTCTGATGTACCAATTCCTCCACCCGGGAAGTTTGCTCGGCCATGATCTGAAGCTGTTGGTCCAATCGCTGCTAGCATGGCGGAGTTCTTGAAAAGGATGCGTTGAGTTTCGGTGATGATGAAATCTGTAGGGTCTTCATTACCCATCGGGCCGTGGTAGAAAAATTGGATAATCGGCAGCCAGGATTAAAATCTGGTTGTCTAAGGTCCTACAGTGAACAAGAACATGAAGAACAGATGAAGATTGCGGCAGATTCAATCTAAGTTACAAGGCAGAGAGAGCAATCAGACAAGAAGATTACCTCTAGGACGGCGACCGCTGAAGCCATCGCGGAAGAAGAAGATGAGAGAAGATCGGAGGTTGAAGAAGAAGACCGTAGCGGTTCACCTGGGTTCGCCGGAGTTCGTTGAGGTCTCGGAAGAAGTGGAAAGGGCTCTGGTGATGTGAAAGCGTAAAGAAAGGAGGCTAGGAAGGTGAAGTGGTTTATAGAGGAATGATGACCGGGCGGGAATCGAGGCCATCGGCACTGTTTCAAACATTTAAGGAAAGTGGGCTACCTTGGGCCTCCTCGGTATGAAAGGAATCTGAAAACCCAAATGAGAATTTCAGGTTTTATGGAAAAAGCTCCGAAATTGGGGGGCATGTGTTAACGCCAAAATTTGGTACGGATCCTTATTGGGTTCGGTTAAGGAAAAGATCACAATCAACTGGCGGGAATTAATCCAGAAGAAGCCGAATTCAGGAAGGAATCGTGAAGACCACGGGGAGGCAGTTAATATCTTATCTATAATTAGGCAGAAAGATGATTTTTAGGAAAACCTGATCTCGTGTTCGATCAGGGCTTGTTAATTTTCCTTTTATAGTTAGGAAATTCCTGTTTCGTGTCTGATCAGGACTGTATCAACTCGGGGTATAAATACGTATGCCCGGGGACCTTGTAAAAATTATCTCACAGATCAATACAACTTCGGCGCATCGCCACCCTTTTTGACGGGTTATTGCTTCTCGAGCCGGACTGCATCGGTTAGGTCCAACCTCCTGCGAGAGGGTAAGAGCTCGTTACCCCGGCTATCGTATCAGCTACGACTTCCTCGGTTAGGTCCGATATTCTAGTCGGCCTACGGTAGTCGGCTTACCACGATATATCTGTTCTGTCTATGGCTGCACATCAGTTAGTTTGATCTCATAGGCCGAGTAGATATGTCACGTCACGCGTGCATAGATTTATCGGCTTACTGGGTGTACCTTATCATCAGTTTGTGCTGCATCGGTTTAGGTCCGACCTACTTAAACTTCTATAGTTATTCCTACTAGGTTGATCGTTTTATGCAAGTTTTATCGGATGTATAGCCGATAAGTATCAATAATCACATCACGATTTGCATCAGATCTATCGTCATCGAGGTTTTCTTTTATCGTTATCAATCTGTGCTGCATCAGTTAAGTTTGACCTACTAGATTGATAACGATAGATTATCCTTGTTAAGCCGATGGGTGTTTAGCATGTTCTATCGGAGTGCCTAGCCGATAGGTTATCTTTTATTAATTAAGGCCGATTGCATTGTTCAACACGTTTTTGGCACGCTACACCGTCATCGGCTTTCCAGCCGATACACGTTATATCAGTAATCGGCTAGTTTATTTATTTATATTGTTATTGGTTCCTTAGCCACATGGTTTATTTATTTTATCCATCTATGCCATCATCGGCTTCCAGTCGATGTATAAGTGCTGTAGTCCATGTCGGCTATCGGCCGATGAGACAAGTCCAATTCGGCTTTCAGCCGATTGGCTCATTGATCTAATATTTTCTATCTCCTTGTCAATTGCAGGGTCAAATTGACTGGCACGCCTACGAACCTCGAATTTTAGGACCTACACTGGAGTTAAGCAAATCTCCTAGGCCTTTGCGTGTCTTAAGGCGCCGAACCAGATCATCGGCTCGTTCCCCACGCTGTCGGTGATTTTCGGCGTCAACAGGGGCGAGCTGGGTCAGGACCTTGTTAATTTTCTCTGAACAATCGAAAATCTTCTGCTTAGAGCAAAACAAGAGCAAAATAGAGCCAAAAGGCAGAGTACCAAGTCAAACCCGGGAACTGTCCAGAACTCAACACGGCAAGGATTTGCTACATACCTAGACTCCCCTGGATGCGGCAATTGCAGCACATAGAAGGACTTTGTGTTCTCTTGATACTGCTTGTTCGTCGTGCTCATAACTCTCCACGAATCCCTCGGGGGTGACCCAATGAATTGTTCTCGGGAAGTTGTGCGGAGGGGCTTCAAGCCTGGAGAGGTTTACTTCATCAGAAGACAATGAAGAAATTGTTGGAGATAAGGTCCCGACTCCAAACTCGACAGCTGTAGGGGCTTCGTTGGCTTGTTTGGGGGGCTAGAGCAACGACTTTAGCACTCGCCCCTTGGTCAGTCGGCGCTAGTGGTCCTGCTATCGGGACTGCTTCAGCTTTTACAGCTGGGGTAGCCTCTGGTTTAGCAGATGAACTTGTCAGTGCTGGCTCGGCTGGGGGCTCGGTGATGAGTAGCTGCATAGTTCCCTTGGGATCTATGTCAACTCGCTTCCTGCACGATATGACAAATATCAAGGCACTATCACTTCATTCAAGATTCTTGGAAGATTGAAGATTGCTTACCTCTTGGAAGTCTTGAACTTCCATGAGGGGGCTCCAGAAAATATCGGCGGTGGAGGGCTGCTGGTTGTTGGGCCAGTCAGCGCGGTAGTCGGCGGTGGCGATTTACCCTGAGTCAGCTCTGTTTCTAGCATAGCCGACTAGGGCATCGAGGTACTTGGTGGCGCTGCCCTTGGGCTCAATGTTGCTGATCTTGTACTCGGCAGCACTAGCCTTGGCCTCAATGTTGCTGAGCTCAGCGGTGCTGGCCTTGGGCTCGATGTTGCTGGCCTCAGACTCGAAGAAGATGGCCTCGAGCTTGGCAACCTATGGGCTAAACTGGCAGGGTCTTTGATCTTCAAACTCCACGGTGCTACGCTCGGCTTGCTTGCTCTTTTCTTGCTCGGATCTTCAATGGGTTTCTTCCCAGCCCTCTTGGAACTGGGTTGGGCAGCAGAAGGGCTGCCCGGTCTCTTCTTCATTTTGGTGGTCGACAGGGTTTGGGAGTCATCATCAAACTCCTCACAGTCCTACAAATGTGTTCAACCAACAAACATACATTGTGAGAGCAATCCGAGATGGATATCCACAATATATTCATCACAAGATGGATAGCAATTCAACATCAGTTTTTTCAAGATTACCTGTGGCGAGGCCTTTTTTTGGCTATAGGCTTTGGTGCGCTCTGCGTCTTCTGTCTCCACTACCCCATTGACGAAAAAACTGAGCAAGGTATCGGTCACCTTATTCTTATCGGTTAAGTCCGGGTATTCTCGTTGGGATCATTTTTGCCCTATAATCCCAACCGAAGGGCTTCTCAGCTTCAAAGGCCTTGGTGTGTGGTTTTAAGAACATCTCACTACCCAGGGACGCAGTCAACCCCGAGCTCTTCAGCACATTCAATCTTCTCCACCAACTGGTATACTTGGCCCATCTCTTCATAGCTTGGCACAGAAGATCAGCTAGGCAGAACCACCGGTGGAGAACCAGTGAAAGGAGGCAGAGAAGGTTTGAGATTGTAGCAGTAGAACCATTCTCTATGCTAGCCCTCGAGGGAGGTTTTCAAAGGAACATGAAAATAGATCTTTTTCATTTCGTTCCTGAGTTAGAGACTGGCTCCCCCAATCACTTGAACTTTATTTTTGGATAGCTGGGGCTTGATATGGAACAAATATCGGAAGAGATCAAAATGGGGCTTCACCCCCTGAAAAGCTTCACACAATGTGACGAAGATGGAGATTTGCAGGATGGAGTTGGGATTCAAATTCACCAACTCTAATTGATAGAAGGACAGAAGTTGGCGGAAGAAATCCGAAAAGGGAAGGGCGAGACCACGATGAAAGAAAGAGGTGAAGGCGACTGTCTCACCAGATCGGGGCGCCGATATAGATTCCCCTTCGGCGGTGCGCCAATGGATAACTTCTTGTCGCTGCAGCATTAGTTGTTTCTCCAAGTACTTCAGCTTCGACGAACCGTAGTCTAAAACCGGCCAAGCTTCCGCAGACATCTTCGGGATCTCGAGCGAAGCTCTTGGCATTGCTGGGAGTGAGAAGATTTGGGGAAAATGCTATTGAAGGCTTGGGATGGATGCGGCGGAGCGGAATCACGCGAGTTTCGAGTGAGAGACACTGGCTATGGCAAACCCTAGCGAAGAGGAGCGCGAAAGTTGGGCACGAAGGCTGGAAGACGAAACGATTGATGGATTGGAGAAGATGAGGGAATCTTTTCTCTCTCTTCCCGCTTTTATAGAGCCTTGCTGATAAGTGGGCTTGAGCCGACTAATTCCGTACTGGGCCGCAAGATATGAGTTTCTAAATGGCATGCCCTATTAGGCCGATCGCTAGCTGTGTTAAAATCACAGTGTAGATGCTATTTACAGAAATCGATTAAATAATTAGATATGCTTCATGAAAGCCTAATTGTTGGACACATGTGTTCAGGTATCTATATTATTTACCAGGTATTGAGGATACATCCTTATAAGGATCGATAGCTGGTCTCCATTAAAATTGGGGATGCAGGTATCTCTCAAGTACACCTGACCACATATTGGGTTAAAATCCATGACGTGGTACTCGGATTACATGCTTAGCCAACAATTACCCTGAGAAAAATTTTTCCAGCTGACATGATGCTGAAGAATCTAAATAACGTGTAGTATACTACTCGGGAAAGACTAAAAGGTTAAAGTTCTTTGACTTTATGTTTAATTGTTACACAATTAAGTACAAAGTCAGGGGCTACACCTAATAGGTGAGCCTATTCGGCGCGTACTATTCATATTTTTACATGAAGCCCTTCATAGCCTCGTTGCCAGCTGACATGAAGCAGGACTCGAGAGAAGATGTACTTGGACAAAGAGTACTCGGGAGCAATACACTCGAGGTTTCTTCACCGTGGACGATGAGCACTCGGCATCAGCTGTGACTCAACTATGAAGGTCTCAGGGGCTGCTGTGGAGGCCATGGGCCCCGGGTACCTCATGATAAGCATTTGGGCCACTCGGACAGAGGATGGGCCTAACCTTGTAATTAGGGATATAATAGGACTCGGCATACATTACCTTGTACGACAAGGAAAGGATATAGTCCTAGTCGGGCACGTTGTATTCCTAGAAGGAAATCCCTTGGTCGAAGTCCTACTGGGATTTCTACTCTGTAACCCTGTCTCCCAGTATATAAGGGGAGGCAGGGCGCCCCCTGAGGGCATATTAGAATCTCACCAGAGAAACTGTCGATGTTTTGTATCGGCAATAATAATATGGGGCTACTCGTGAGACCCAAACTTGATGGATTGGAAAGGAACACGAAACAATTTATACTAGTTCAGGCCCTCGAGATGAGGTAATATCCTACGTCCAGTTGTGGTGTATTGCCTTTGAGGATTCTCTGGTGAGATTCTATGCTTCTTCTGCCCTCTGGGAGAGCCTTGCTTCCCCTTATATACCGGGGGACAGGGTTATAGAGTAGGAATCCCAGTCGGAATCCGACCAAGGGCTTTCCTTATTAGTACATAGAGAGCCCGGCTAGGATTATATCCCATTCCTTGTCATGCAAGGCAATATGAAGCCAAGTCCTACTCTATCTCCAATTATAGGGACCGACCCACCCTCTGTCCGAGTGGCCTTAATTGCCTTCCTTGAGGTCCTCGGGGCCCATGGCCTCCACAGAAACCACAAAGGCAATACACAACAATTGGACATAGGGTATTACCTCATCTCGAGAGCCTGAACCAGTATAAATTGTTCCGTATTCCTTTGCGGTCCATCAAGTTTAGGTCTCACGAGTAGCCCCATATTATTGTTGCCGATACAAAACATCGACACGGAGTTGTCCCCAGGAGCCGATTGATTGCTTGGGAAGTCCCGTTAGCCATGTCCTCGCCGAGTCGGCTAGAGCGACTGGGAGGTAGTTAGCCATGGCTTTGTGATCTCCTCCAGCTGCTTGGATTGCCAGAGTGTAGACTATGAGTCAGGACTCAAAGTTGGTCTTCCCGTCGTATTTTTTGATTCTAGTCAGCTTGAAACCTAACGGCCAGTCAACTTGTTGGTGCTCCTGGGTGAAGGCTGGTACTCCTTCATCTTCCTGAGGACTCCGACTCCAACTATGGCGGTGAAACCACTCGTGGTGGAGGCCGAAGCACTCCTTCTCGTCTTCCAGTCGGTGATGCTCGTCTTCCTCGCTTTCGCGGCGCCGTGCGTTGATGTCTTCTTGGAGATCATGTCGTAGTCGGCCTCGGAGATCCTGGTTGTCCTGACAGTCGCCTTGATGCTGGTGCCGCCAGTCGTTATTGTGGTTGTTGAGTGACGTGTGGCGTGACTCCGGGTGCGGCTAACTGGAGCCGGCTGCTTGGCATCGTGTCGAGGCAGATGAGACCACCGTTGGAGAAGCCGACCTGCTGGTCGGTATGAGAGTGTCGCCCGACTGTTGATGCTACTGACATGCAGCAGCAGTGATCATGGCTTTTATCCTTGCTATCGTCGGGGTGGCCTGGTGATCAGGCCCAAACTGGAGTGTATCCAGTAAAGTTGCAGTGGCCACGACGTTGTATTGAGATGTCATAAAAACGTCGTGGTCGCCGACTCGGGTTTGAAGGATTTGCTGCTGAGCAGTCCGCCCAGCCCTGCATAGATCATCGTTACGAGCATCGCGCTCGGTGTGTAGGCATCTTGCGTCTTTCTCTTGTTGTTCTCGTAGTCAGCGGGCCTCCTCCTCTTCTTGGTCATGTAGTCGGCGTGCCTCTTGAGTAGGAGTCAAGCCCTTGGACGCCATGAAGACTTCGCATGGTGGAGAGAAACTTGCCGAGCTGCTGTCGGACTTAGAGTCTGAATCAGAGTAGTTGATGGGGGTAATGACGACAACGACCTCCCTAGATCCAATCTTGAACGGCTCTAGGCCGTATCCGAATTGAACTCCAGGGGATCGGGTTTGCCGCAACGGATGCTGATTGAAGATATCCGCGGTATGGCCAAGTCCGAATGGGAGATTGATGATCTCCTCCTTTCTTAGCCCGATCTCGGCTGGCTCAAGGCTGAGTCCGAGTCGAACGCCAAAAGAAAGAGTTGTCCCAAAACCCGGGCATATTGAAGATTGCCGCAGCTTGTCAACAAGGATTGCTGCAGCGTTACGTGGGCCGATCGGCACAGAGTCGGCTTGGTCCTTGGCTGATCGGATCGAATCCGAGTCGGATAGGGTGAGGTTGCCAAACTTGTCGGCAACGAAGTTGAGGCTCCCAAAGGTGATTGTTTCCCCGGGGAAGAAGTTGATGCCGTTGACTCCGGTGGTTGAATCCATCAGGCTTGTTGAAGATGATCTCACCGATGCCCCTACCTGGCACGCCAACTGTCGATGTTTTGTATCGGCAATAAGAATATGGGGCTACTAGTGAGACCTAAACTTAATGAACTGCAAAGGAACACGGAACAATTTATATTGGTTCAAGCCCTCGAGATGAGGTAATACCCTACGTCCAGTTGTGGTGTATTGTCTTTGAGGTTTCTCTGGTGAGATTGTACTTCTTCTTCTGCTTCTGCCCTCAGGGGGTGCCCTGCCTCCCCTTATATACCGGGGGACAGGGTTACAGAGTAGGAATCCTAGTCAGACTCTGACCAAGGGATTTCCTTCTAGGAATACAACATGCCCGACTAGGACTATATCCTTTCCTTATCATGCAAGGTAATGTATGCCGAGTCCTATTGTATCCCTAATTACAAGGTTAGGCCTATCCTCTGTCTGAGTGGCCCATATGCTTCTCAAGAGGTACCCGGGGCCCATGGCCTCCGCACCAGTCATTTTTGTGGAAAAGAAGGATGGAGCCCAAAGGATGTGCATGGATTATCGCGCACTAAATGAAGTCACTATCAAGAACACGTACCCTTTGCCCAGAATCGACAATCTGTTTGATCAATTAGAAGGAGCCACAGTGTTCTCGAAGATAGATCTACGCTCTGGGTGTCACCAGTTGAGGATCCAGGAGGAAGGCATACCTAAGAACGCTTTTACCACTCGGTATGGGTTATATGAGTGCACCATCATGTCTTTTGGATTGATGAATGCCCCTGCTTTCTTCATGAACTTGATGAACAAAGTATTCATGGAGTACCTAGATAAGTTCATGGTAGTTTTCATCAATGATATCCTCATCTATTCCAAGACCAAAGAAGAACACGAGCAACATCTCCGTATTGTTCTAGAGACCCTTCAACGACATCAGTTGTATGCCAAGTTCAGCAAGTGTGAGTTTTAGCTTCCGGAGATAAAGTTTTTGGGACATGTTGTCTCTGCAGGAGGAATTGCGGTGGACCCAACCATTGTAGAGTCAGTGACCAAGTGGAAGTAGCCGCAAATAGTCATAGAAATATGAAGTTTCTTAGGATTAGCGGGATATTACCGTAGGTTCATAGAGAACTTCTCTAGAATTGCGAAGCCCATGACCCATCTACTCCAGAAGGATGTGAAGTTTTCATGAATTCCAGATTGTGAGCAGAGTTTTCAAGAGCCGAGGAAGAAACTATTGTCTACACCAGTATTGATCATGCCAGATCCCAAGAAAGGGTTTCATGTATACTGTGATGCGTCTCATCAGGGTTTGGTATGTGTGTTGATGCAAGAAGGAAGAGTGGTCGTGTATGCCTCACGGCAATTACGACCCCATGAGAACAACTACCCTACCCATGATTTGGAGCTTGCAGCCCTAGTACATGTCCTAAAAATTTGGAGACACTACCTCATCAGTAATCGTAGTGAAGTCTACAATATCACAAGAGTCTGAAGCATATCTTTACCCAACCAGATCTGAATCTTCGGCAACGGAGATGGTTGGAGTTGATCAAGGATTATGACATTGGAATTCACTATCATCTAGGAAAAGCTAATGTGGTGGCTGATATCCTCGGAATTATGTGAAGAGTTTGAACGGCTGAATTTGGGATTAGTCAGTCAAGGTTTCATGGAAACCTTGGAAGCACAACCTACTCTAGTGGATCAAGTCAGAGAAGCTCAGAGCAATGACCCAGACATCTTGGAGATAAAGAAGAACATGAAAAAGGGAAAAGCCAGTGGATTTCTAGAAGATGAACAAGTTACGGTGTGGTTCGAAAAATGAATCTGCGTACTTGATAAGGAGGAATTGAAGAAGTTGATCTTGGACGAAGCTCATGATACTCAATATTCAATCCATCTTGGCAGCACCAAGATGTACCAAGATCTTAAGGAGAAGTTTTGGTGGTCTTGCATGCGAAGGGAGATAGCCAATTATGTAGCTGTTTGTGATGTGTGCCAACGTGTGAAGGCCGAACACCAGAATCTCGCAGGACTACTGCAACCCCTCAAGGTTCCCTAGTGGAAGTGGGAAGACGTTGGGATTGATTTCATCACAGGATTACTGAGAACTATGTCAGGTTATGACTCTATTTGGGTGGTGGTTGACAAACTCACTAAAGTAGGCCACCTTACCAGTCAAGATGTCTTATTCTGGCAATAAGTTGGCAAAACTGTACATGGCCCAAATCGTGTGTCTGCATGGTGTGCCACGTAAGATCGTATCAGATAGAGGAAGTCAGTTTACCTCCAAGTTTTGGCAAAGGCTCCAAGAGGAGATGGGTACACGGTTAAACTTTAGTACCACGTATCACCCGCAAACTAATGGTCAGACTGGGCGTGTTAACCAAATCTTAGAGGATATGTTCAAAGCTTGTGCCATAGACTTCGGTGGAAGTTGGGACAAGAGTCTGCCCTATGCTCAATTTTCCTACAACAATAGTTACCAAGCAAGCCTTCAGATGGCCCCGTTTGAGGCACTATACGGGCAGAAGTGCCGTACACCACTCCTTTGGGATCAAACCGGAGAACGATAAGTGTATGGTACGGATATACTATGGGAAGCCGATGAGGAGAAGTCGCTTATCAACTGGAGTTGCCTCCCACCTTGGCTGGTGTGCACGATGTCTTTCACGTATCTCAGTTGAAGAAATGTCTACGTGTGCCAACTGAAGAAGCTGACCTAGAACAGATTGAGATTCACTCAAAAGAGGAAGTAACATGGGAACACGAAGATGAATTGAAGTCTGCTCACCCGCATCACTTCACCTGATCTTCCGAATCTCGGGACGAGATTCTGTTTAAGGGGGTAGGTTTATCACACCGTAAAATTCCCCTAAGTATCTCGATTTGGACTTAGTATGAAGGAGATATGGGCTTTCAAAGTTTCAAATTTGAAATAAATCAAACAAATGCAAAATATTACTATTGGCCAATTTTCTCTACAGAGACATCAAGGAGAGGGAAGCAACGTTCATTTTATTCGACATGTCATTTAACCCATACTCTATCCTCTTCCGTCTTCATTGCGACACAACACCGTGATCAGAACCAACCATGACTAGGGTGCCGCCCCACTAGAATTCCCTGATCCGTTAGGTCTATGCCCGGACAAGAATTGTGGTCGTACTCTGGTCGTTTCCTTCCTGTTTTCTTGACTCGATCCTTAATTGACCAAGGTCGGCGCTAGCCTTTACCAGCAACCACCCAAATCAATCCATGCCGCCCCGATCGAAAATGATTTTATTTCTTAGTTTTGGTTTTCGCAAATAGTTTCCATGTGTCTCACGAGCGGCAATTCATGTCTCTGCTCACATAAAATGGCGTTTGTCCCCTACCAGGACGATCGTCCCCATTCCGGTCATTATCACATGTAAAAGTGATATCTAGAAAGCAGTGCTAACCAGTGTCAATAAATGACTTAAACATATATAACGAGCATATGGCATCAAGGTACAAGGAATCAAACTCAATGAAGGCTTTAAATGGAATTTAGGTACGGGATTTAATATAGCATGCAATTTATGTGTAATTAAAAACAATTTCGTATTAGGTACAACATGCTCAAGGAAAGGGGGGCGTGGTGACTTGCCTTGCTCGGCTACGGCAACTTCCTCCTCTGCATCAAGGGGCTCGTTGCAAACGTAGCCTAGTTCGGACGAAACGGATAGTCAAAACTCACGTCCAAACACAAATAAATAAGGAATAAATATAAATAAAAAGAGAAAAATACCAAACCAGTGCCATTTTATAGGTCTTGATTTTAGATAAATTTTGGTGAAAGTTTCACTTGATTTGGACTTAGTATGAAGGAGATATGGGCTTTCAAACTTTCAAATTTGAAATAAATCAAACAAATGAAAAATGTTACTGTTGGCCTATTTTCTCTACAGACCCTATTATTTTTCTTAAGCAAAATTCTTTTCTTTCACTGGCAACTGGGGCCCACTAGCCAGGAACATAGGAACCCAAAAAAGATACCCACAGAGTCACTGACATGTGGAGCCCAGAGCCTGACACCCGGGGGTCAATCACGCGGGCCGGGAAGGGCCCACTTGTCAGTGAGACACCGGGATAAGAGGTTTTTAAAAGTTTTTCTATATGGACCGGGCCCACCTGTCACAAAGACAAAAGAAGGGGTATTAGTTTTCTAAAAATAGAAAGATTAGCGGGCGGGCCCCATTTGTTAGCACCGGGGAGGGGATTAATTCCCCTCTCCGTCTTCTTCCTCGTCTCGCTCTGCACGGCACGGTAAGGCGAGGTCCGGGCGGCGGCGCGGGGAGCCGGCGGAATCCGAGCAGCGGAAGAGGGAAGCGGCAGGAGGCGCACCGAGCGGCGGTGCCGGTGGAAGGGAGAGGGGGCTCACCGGCGCTCGCGGGGAGGCGGTGCACCGAGCACGGGGTGGCTTCGGGGTGGGCTAGCGGGTGCCGGCGCAGCGAGGGCGTGCGCCCACTGGTCCTGGGGCCGCCGCGAGGCGCAGCAGCGGCAGGCGGTTGGGGCAGGCGCTGCAGCATTTAGCTGAGCGTGGGAGGCGTAGGACGGCAAGGTGCAAGGATGGCCGGTACCACGGCGGCTCTGCTGGCGTGCTGTTGGGGCGGTTGGGGAGGGGAGGATGCGCGTGGGCGGTGGGGCAGATGGCAGCAAGCGGGGCAGACCTTTGACCGGCGGGCTTCTCGTGGAAGCGGCACGGCTTGGGTCCGATGGGGGCTCACTGCGGCGGCCCACTCCGGCGAGAGAGAGAGAGAGATGGGGGAAGAGACGGCCGCGTGGTCGGGCGTGCGAGGTCGGCCGTCGGGCCGTTCCACCGGCTTGCGGGTGGGACCAGGCACAGCGGCTGTCGAGTGGGGAATTTTTTTTATTTTTATATTTATTTAATAAAAAATTTACAAAACTATATTTTCATTTCAAAAATTTACAAAAATATACTCCCGCCGCCCTCTGGGAGGGCGATATGTCTGAAACTGCCCTCCCAGAGGGCGATATGATGACGTGGCTGACGGCCGTTGGCCGGCGGCCACGGCCGTCAGCCATTTTACAGGCGGCCCTTCGGGCCATACAAAAACCGTCCGCTGAGAGGGCGGCAAGGGGGCCGCCTGTTAAAATCCGGCCAGGGGCCGGCCATTTTACAGGCGGCCTCCTTGCCGCTCTCTCAGAGGGCGGTTTTTGTGTGGCCTGAGGGGCCGCCTGCAAAATGGCCGACCCCCGGCCGGCCATTTTGCAGGCGGCCCTCTTGTCGCCCTCTTAGAGGGCGGTTTTTGTGTGGCCGGGGGGCCGCCTTCAAATGGCCGACCCACGGGCCGGCCATTTTGCAGGCGGCCCCCTTGCCGCCCTCTGAGAGGGCGGTTTTTGGGTCACCAAGGGGCCGCCTGCAAAGTCGGTCCGGACGGTCCGCACTGTATACGAACGGTCCGAACTAGCTACTTTGCAGGCGGCCCCAAAGTGCTGTCCGGACGGTCCGCGCTATATACGGACGGTCCGAACTGTACAAATGACCGTTTCACAGTATATAGTCCAGACCATCGTCACCCTGTTCGGACGGTCCGTACTGTACAAATTGTTGTTTTGCATTATATAGTCCGGACCATCGTCATCCTGTCCGGACAGGCATATCTGTGGCGGGAAAAAAGAGGAAGTACCCACGCTGCACACAGTAGTTACATCTCTACTTGGTTATCTATTTAAAATTCCCTAAGGCATGTAATAACGATAACTAGAAACGTTTGATGTGCCGTTTGTACTCTTTGTATGGATAATTTCATTATGTTCGTATGTAATTAACGTGTGTTCGGTTGTCACCGCTCAGAATGTACTTTCGCCGTAAAATTGAAACTGAAAAATTTATGTTTTTGATCAGTTTCGTCACAAACATAGATCGTAAACGATCGACGAGCGTAAATAAAGTAAAGGGGTTTCTTCAGTATACATAGAATTAATAAAATATGATATACAACAGACAAACTATCACTGATGCAACGTACTACGGGCCCTGACCGTAACCTCTAGCCCTCTTTGTCTTCCTACCCTGCGCTCGCACCTGCCCCTGGGAGTACGTCAGCCGGTCTGGTGGTATAGCACGGCCAGCGCGGGTCGTCTGCACGGGTGTGGCAGCTGGTGGGTCCTGTGTCTGTGGTAGCGGAGCTCCTTCGAGCTGCGAGGCTGGTAGTATCTCCTGGATCTCCTCGCCCGAGTCCTCCAAGTCGTCCCCCTCGAAAGGATCCGGTGCCCAACCGCTACCACGTGCGGCCTGCGTGGAGGAGCCAGCGCCAGCAAACATCCCCGGCGCTGTAGAGTGGAACCATATACACCAAAATATTGATAATTGCAAATCAAAATTTGGTAAGGCAAAAATAAAGTTTGATATAACCTAAAGGACCTCCTGTGGTGGCCTGAGGGGCAGTTGTCACGCCCACGCCCTGCGTGGAGGAGCCAGCGCCAGCAAACATCCCCGGCGCTGTAGAGTAGAACCATGTAGACCAAAATATTGATAATTGCAAACCAAAATTTTGTAAGGCAAAAATAAACTTTGATATAACCTGAAGGACCTCCTGTGGTGGCCCGAGGGGCAGTTGTCATGC
This sequence comes from Oryza meyeriana var. granulata, assembly GCA_003991445.1. Classification (NCBI taxonomy): domain Eukaryota; kingdom Viridiplantae; phylum Streptophyta; class Magnoliopsida; order Poales; family Poaceae; genus Oryza; species Oryza meyeriana. The sequence continues at coordinate 140,469 of RYFJ01003938.1, forward strand.
CCAGCTGCGCGTGTGGTCAGCTGTGGTATACTCCATGCGTCGATGTGCTAGCTCCAGAGGGATGTAGGTACGGTGTAGCGAAAGCTGCAGGGAAGCATATTGATGTACAACAGTACATGTCATAGAAGGAAACATGTTACGAACCGATGGTTAGTCCAATTTACCTCTGGAGGGGCCAGATGGCTGACTGGAACCCTGCAGTCGCACTCCTGCTCCTGCTCCTGTTCCTGCTGGCCGTGGCTGTTGCTGCTGTACAACTACGGGAGGTACCGCATCGACCGCACGACAAGTGAGCGCACGAATCACTGTGAGCATCGCCTGACGAATCCTGCCGAAGGTCGTTCTCTGCTCATCGACATTCAGCACAATCCCACTGTCCAATCGTCCGAACGCCGCGTTTACATCAGCCTGAACCTGTCGCGCTGCGTCAGCCTATTTCAGATGTAACGTGAACATGTGTTAGAACTGTGGACACGTACAAAGGAAATAGCAAAGTGCAAAGATAATGTGACGTACCGCGCGGAAGTAGTCCTGGTCACGGTGTCTAGGATACGTGTCCGTCGTAGCGGCGACGTGTGGCTGTGGATCATCTGGGGTGAACGTTACGCGTATGCGGGTACGGGCCTGGTACCACGTGAGGTATGCTAGGTAGGCCTCCTCAGTGTGTGCATGTATCTCGTCGACCACCTCCTCCGTCGCCAACAACCAGTCGTCCACGTACTTCTGCAGTCGAGGATACCACTGAACACCGGCTGCATGTCCCCTACGATTATATCTATTTGCAGAGAGTGCATTAGACTATATTAAATAGTTATAGTAGTAAACAAAGATCGCAGTTGTACTAACCGGTGCACATCGCGCGGCACATCAAGAGTACTGTCGTAGTCCGAACTGTCGTAGCACGCGCTGCGGAGAGTGGGGCTCGACGAAGATGTAGAACACCAACGGCACTGTCGTCATCCAGTACGCCTGGTCGCGCGTGCAAAGAGTAGAGAGTCCGAGCGGTGCACGGGCCGCGATGGCCTGCGGACTGTACGGCTCCCAGACGACGTCGCTGGGCAGCAGGCGGTCGAACTCCAAAACGAATTCGGGGTAGGCCCTCCTAACCTGCGTGTGGGCGTAACGACGCTGCAAAATAGGAAAATGTTAAACGTCAGTGTTTGCGCATAACTGCTAAACATAGAATTTCACATTTTGTACCTCACGTCGACACCATACGGTCCCCATGGTCGGACCGTCCTCGGGCCACTGGCCGTACAATCCTCCAAGGCCGCCCTCGTAGGCAGAGTGCTGAATCAGAGGACGGCCTATCGCGAACCGCTCGGCCGCCCATAGCTGCAGAAGGAGAGGGCAACCGGCGATAATCGCACCTGGATCGGTCTTTGTGCACGCGTCACAAAGAGCACGGTACGTCGCCGCTAGCACAGCAGATCCCCAACTCCACTGCGGTACGAGGCTGTCCTCGCTGTCGGCGATCGCACGAGCGTAGTGGATCAGTCCCTTGTCCACCGCGTGCCCGTGAGTGTTGGTGAACATCACCCACCCGAACAGCCACAACAGGTACGCCTCCATGCTCCGCCGCACCGAATAATTGTCGGCGTCATCGGCTAGCTTATCAGGCTGTAAAGGAAGATTATAGTCAGCAGCTCTGTTGCTTTGTAGATCAGATGATTGTGAATGAAAGGAATCCACGACTTACGGTGAACTGTAACAGCCAAGCCTGCGAGGGGTCGATCGTGGTGTAAGTCGGTAGCGAACCCGGGTGTCCAAGTTCAGGTCGACGATGCACGGGCGCAAACCGAGCAGTGATGTCCTACGACCAACCGTGCGCCCCGTCGATCGGGCCGACTGCGTCTCCTGCGAGGGGAAGTCCTAGCAGGTACGACACGTCCTGGAGTGTGGGAGTCATCTCGCCGCACGGAAGGTGGAACGTGTGGGTCTCCGGTCTCCAGTGATCCACCAGTGCGGCCATAAGTGACCGATCAGCGTCCCATCGCTTGGCGGGGTCTCTCTCGTCCGGTGCGGGCTCGACTAGCCTACACAGCGGAAGAAGTCCAGCCTCACACAACCTGAAAAATATAGCACTGTAATCAATATTGGGGAACATACATATGCACAGACGATGTGAATGAATATTCGTACAGCTCTTACCTCTCACGAAACCGAGGATCTATCCGCAGGAGGTGACGTGAAGGCCGTGGACGGAAGGTGGGTAAGTGGGCACCCTCGACGGCTGACAGGTAAGACCGGTGGGACCGATCGACACCTCGGTCCAACAGCTCCGGTGTATCGTACGCCATACCTGCATGCAAATAGAAAGTTAGCGTTAATTATTATTATAGTTTATAGCATTGTTACATGATAATAAAAAACAACAGGACGGTACATATCCTTCTATAACAAAGAACTAGTATAGACTTACACTACACCATATTACCACTAATTGTTCGAGAACGCCTAAGACGGGGTCGTCTTGAAGTTGTGCCTTCACCCGTAGGACGCCTGCCATCAGCGGCTGAACCCGACGGTCCAGCTTCCGCCGCACTTGGACCGGCTGCATCCTTTGGACATGTCTTATATGTATGACCTGTTTGGTCACACTTTGAACAACGTTTATGCCTTCCACCGGCTTCTGACTCATCCATGTCATTACGGATGCGTCTTGTCTTGCGGCGACCTGATTTATCCCTCAATTTTATTGGGTCAGGAATGTACATAGCTTGAGGATGCTCCATAGTAAATGTACCCGCAATACCGAAACCGTATATCTCTCCACTCCAGGTATTATAGATTGCTTCTTTCCTGAAATAAGGTGAGACAAAATAGCGTGCTTCTATCCCGCACTCACCGCTCGCGGCAATAACGTGAGAGCATGGCTTGTGGAGCAGAGTAGGTTTTCGGCACGAGCACTTGCAGGTCCCGTCTTCCTTCAGCACACACTCCTGCACAACTCTTTTACGGAAGATTCCGCGCATGCCCTTGTCGACACACAATATTTCAAATCTGTGTTCTTGTGTGCCTTGAGGTAGAGCACGATGTCTTCGGGCCTTTTTACTTTTGTCTTGCAGATACTTCGTCAGTAGTGTGCCAAAGAAAAGATTATTGTCCGTCATTGAGGGCCTAGCTGCTCTGAACCGATCTCTAAAGTACTTGCATGTGACATGCAAGATAAATTCAACTATGCCAACAAGTGGGAGCCCTCGAACACCACGCATCACCCAGTTATAAACCTCTGCCAAATTTGTGGTCATTATGCCAAACCGAGAACCATCCTTGTCATACAACAATGCCCATTTCTCCTTTGGCTCATTCTCAATCCAATCTGAAAATTTTCTAACTGAGGATGCAGACCTTCTTCTCATATGAAGTCCGTCAGTTGATAGAGGTTCAAGAGCTTGTGGAGCCTCATCCCCTCCAATGGTAGCCCTCCTGGACTGCTCATCTGTTTGTTTAGAGGTCAGCTCATCTAACCTCCTCCAAAGCTCCTTGAATTTCTTCTCTTGATTCTGGGCGCAAAGCCTCTTGAAAAGATCCATAAGGTGCTTATTTCTAAACTGTCTGTAGAAATTAGCACCCATATGACGCATGCACCATCTGCTTTGGACATCAAACCACCTTGGTGGGTATCCCTTCTCAATACATCCATATCTCAATTCCTCAATTGCACGCAGCAAGCCGGCATGACGGTCATGTATAAGGCATACGTCTGGTCTCATCCGTACAACTGCAGACTTAACCCTTTCTAGAAACCAATACCAGCTATCAGTGTTCTCACTCTCAACAAAAGCAAAAGCAACTGGTAGAACTTGGTTGTTTCCATCAACTCCAATTGCTGTTAAGATCTGCCCTCTGTACTTTCCGGTCAGAAATGTCCCATCGATGCAGAGGATGGGACGACAATGGACAAATGCCTGAATGCAAGCACCTAATGCAAAGAATACTCGTTGCAACACACTTTTATTACCATGGTGAATTGATGGAAATGCTTTTAGGTCGTAGCACGTCTCCGGATTCCTCTAAAGAATACAGCCTAACAGACGAGGCAAATTATCATAGGATGCTTCAAATGTGCCAAATCTCATCTCTACAACCTTCTGGTTTGCCCTCCAAGCCTTAGCATAGCTAATTGTGTATTTAAATTTCTCTTCAATATGTCTAACAATTGACCTTGGTTCGTACCCCATATTGTTAATAATGTGGGAGTACATCTCTGTCGCAACAAATGCAGATGTCATATTTCTGTGATATTTTTCAACACCGGGTAAATAACATGAATGCTCAGTCACGATTGAAACTTGCCAATAATCTTTTCATTTACCCTTGAATGCGTGCACCCGCCATGGACACCCATCCTTCATGCACTTTACTTCATAGACCGATTTGCTTGACTTCACGACTGAGAACTCCCTTTGAAGTGACACGGCCCATTGTTTTACTGCCTCTTTTAAATCCTCTACATATGCATATTTAGCCCCTTCGATGACCTCATTTTCCTTGTACTCCCATGACATATGATGTCCCTCGGAGATAGAAAGCCTAGAGAAATCCTGGTTGCTCCATTCTGCAGGCATCATGGTGTCCTCATCAGACGAATCATCCTGCTCTGCTTGCTCGTTTTTAGAATCTTCCCTATCCATTTCTTCAACGATTCTATTGATTTGTTCTCCCTCATCTGCCACACCTGTTGGCTGTCTATCTTCTTCATTCCCTTCTTCATTTTCTTCCATTGTTTCGCTATTACCTCCCGCCGTACTTGGACCCTCATCATCTTGCACGGGCATTGCACCAGCAGTGTTTTCTTTCTCATATATCGACACAAGTATGCCCAGTGGCCAACCACGTTGAAATGCATTCTCCACATACCATCTCCAAGTGGCAGTGCAATCCACCGGCATCAGTTCCCAAAAAAAACCTTCAGCTGCATGACTCACTACTACATACAAGGTTATTACGCTGAGCTCGAGGTTCAATCGAAACCCTCGCATCAGCCAGTTGTACACTGACCCAAAACTTCTCTCAGCTGGTCTATCAATCCCCTTAGCCGTTGAACTAAAATCCGACAGATCTACCCCTTCTGGACCATATCTAACATTCCCTTGCCCGTGAAATAACTGAAATATCACTTTATTTGACATTTCTGTTGATGAAAAAATACAGTTAAACTAGATACCAATATTTTCCTCAACTCTCTACAAAAATTAAATCATCTAACACATTAACTAAAGACCTACCGATCTACGAGTAACAACTTATTTTCATATAGTACTATACACATAACCAGTACAATACTACATCAATTTATACATAGAAATAGAAATTACAAAGAGATAATAGATTTTACCTGCAGACAAATCAGCAAGCTGACAGAGCTTCGCTGCTTTCGTTCAGGCTCTCTCAGCTCTCTCTTTTTTTCTGTAATTTCAGTGAATTTTATGATATTTTTGGAGTCTGGGAGGGGGTTTTATACTGCCCGGGCTAAAAACCGCTCTCCCAGAGGGCAGCAAGGGGGCCGCCTGCAAAATGGCCAGCCCGTTGGTCGGCCATTTGCAGGCGGCCCCCGGCCGCGCAAAAACCGCCCTCTGAGAGGGCGGCAAGGGGGCTGCCTGCAAAATGGCCGGCCGGGGGGTCGGCTATTTTGCAGGCGGCCCCCCGGGCTACACAAAAACCGCCCTCTGAGAGGGCGGCAAGGGGGCCGCCTGTAAAATGGCTGGCCCCCCGGCCGGATTTTTACAGACGGCCCCCTTGCCGCCCTCTCAGAGGGCGGTTTTTGTGTGGCCCGGGGGGCCGCCTGCAAAATGGCTGACGGCCGTGGGCCGTCGGCCAACGGCCGTCAGCCACGTCATCATATCGCCCTCTGGGAGGGCGGTTTCAGACATATCGCCCTCCCGGAGGGCGGCGGGAGTATATTTTTGTAAATTTTTGAAATGAAAATGTAGTTTTGTAAATTTTTATTAAATAAATATAAAAATAAAAAAAATTCGTCGAGTGGGTGCACATGTGTGCGGCGCGGAGCGGGCACCTGGCAGGCCGGGCCCAGCTGGCGGGGAGGTTGGCTGGGCCGCTCGGCCTAGCAACAGGGGGAGGCGAGAGAGAGGCCTAGGGGGGAAAGGCCTGAGCTGAGGAGGAGAAGGAGCTAGGCCGGCCCATAGGGGTCTTAGGGGAAAAGAATTTGGTTTTTCTTTTTGAAGAAGGGGAAAGAAAAAAAAAGGCTAGCCTCCTTAGCATATGTTTATATATATAAATAGCTGCACGTTTTATCTCAAAATTACTAAGATTTGGTGTGAGCCCTTGGTGAAATAATTTTGTATTTAATCTTTTTGGTACTGGTAAAAGAGAATTAAAAATCCAGAAGATCAAGCATGATGAAAATTTCGAAAAGATTTTGTCGGTTTAGGATTTTTGTTTCCAATTTTTATTCCGAAATTCTGCGGATGTTACAAATCTACCCCCCTAAAGAAAATCTCATCCTCAAGATTGCTTACCGAACTAGGGAAAGAGGTGGCGGTACTCTGTCTTCAGAAAATCTTCTCGCTCCCAGGTGGCTTCTTTCTCGGAGTGGTTGCTCCACCGTACCTTGTACATCTTGATTATCCGCGAGCGAGTTCTTGTTCGGTTGTTTCTAGGATCCAGATGGGCTCCTCGAGGTAGGTCAGATCCTAGCGTAACTCCATCGTCTCCAGCGACGCTTGTTCGTCTGGAACCCGTAGGCACTTCTTGAGTTGCGACACATGGAAAACGGGGTGGATGTCGGTGAGGGTCTTAGGCAGTTCTAACTCATAGGCGACCTGCCCTCGTCGGCCCACTGTTGGGAATGGGCCAACGTAACTTGGTGCCAAAAGGAAAGAAAAGAAAAGGCTAGCCTCCTTAGCATATGTTTATATATATAAATAGCTATAGGTTTCTGTAGCGTCCGAAAATCACACAACAATTTCCATACATAAGTGTATTAATCCTCATCATAGGAGGCGAGGTACACAATAAAAAGTTGTTTAATATCATATTACACATGCGGAAGCGATAAAATAGTTTAAATTATTACATGGGCGACCAAAGGCCCAGACAATACAAAGATTAACATTATTTTCTTGTCATTTCCCCAATTATCTCATAAATGAATCATGTTGTTACTAATTAAAGCATGGGCTAAGCATAACCTAAGGTAGCTGGTTGGCATTACAAATACACAAAATTATTGGCTGGTTTTCAGTTACCTTGGGTTGTCAAGGAGTATTACCAATAATAAGGCTATAACAAGGATTTTAGGAATAGGCTATAATAAAACAATATTATCGCAGGAATTTTTGTAAAGCATAATGCAATAATTTAAATAAAAATAAGTGTACAAATCCATGGGTATTCAATATGTACAAGGAAGTGGGTATGACATGCCTCGCTCGTAGCCAAAGTCTTCAGCAGCAACCTCGAAGTAAAGAGGAGAATAGGGAGTAGCGGCGTCAACATGACATATGCACATAAAAATTGGCTTTACTCTAAGAAAATGCATAAAAACAGTATAAACAAAGCACATAATTGGGTTCTAGACATTTTAAGGAAAATTTAGAGATTTGAATGAGTCAATTCTGAGTTCAAACGCTCAAGATATGGCCATTTGAAGTTTATATGAAATTTAAATTGAAAATTATCCTATTCTTGATTTATTTTCCTTAAGAAAACTCGGTTTATTGCATCAGCACCGGGGGAGAGGGGCGCCCGGGGTGACTGACCGGCGGGCCCTGCGGATTGACCGCGGGCACGGCCCACTGACGCGGCTGCCACATCGGCACGGCTACGGCCGACCGGGCGGGCGTCGGCCACGCCCTGATGGTTGCCGCCGGCGACCATCGGCGCGGCAAAGGAGGCCGAGGAGGAGTAGGAGAGGTAGAGGGCCTCAAGGCGATCCTCACCCCAACGAAGACGATGATGAGCGGCGACGGGGGTGACTGGCGATGAGGAAGAACCGGAGGGACAGTTCTGGTTCGCGACGACGATGACGTTCCGGCAGGCTCCGGGCTCGGTGAGGCGGTGGCCGGGGTTCGGGATGATGAGGAAAGCTAACGGTGGCAACGGCGAGGCCTGGCGTGGCCTGAGTCGACGACGAGGCACGACCAGAGACGGGCTGCGACGGCGGAGCTTGGTTTCTTCGGTTCGGCAGCGGTGAAGGACTTGGGGAGCTCGGGTGAGGGCAAATCGAACTAGCTGAGGTGAGAGGGAGCTTTATAGGCCGCTGGGGAAGAGACAGAGGCATAGGACAGGGTGGATTTACTCGCCATTGAACCCGGTGGCGCCATAGATGTGAATTGAAGCTCGCCCGAACATTACAGGGGGAATCTAAGCCAGGTTTGTGGAGGATTTGATGAGGATTGATGTGGGCTTTGATTTCCCTCAATCAATTCGAGGAGAAACGGCTGGGGGGGTGGATTTGCCGCGGTGGGACGAAGGGGATCGGCCGGGCGGGTGGGGTGGCCAGAGCTTGGGGATGACAGGCGGGCCCCACTTGTCAACGGCTCGGGGGCGGGCACGCCCGAACAGGCCGGCCCAGGTGCGGGTATGGGCAGGGCTGGTCAGGGCAGACCGAGCGGGCCGGGGAGGGGAGAGAGGGAGGGGCAAGCTGGGCCAGGATCAGCCCAAGGGATTTGGAGGTTTTATTTTTAGTTTTTCATTTTAGAAAAGCCTATGACTGGTTTTTATTGCCTAGAAATTACTATTTGTGCTCTGAAAATTCCAGTAAAAATGGAGAGTGCATTAAAGGACAGGGGGAATTTAAGAAAAATACCCACAAGCCCAATTGAATTTTATTCTTGGGGATTTTTATTTGTTTAAGGCTCATTCCTGATTTTTAAAATTTCTAGATTTTAAGATTTAAGCACAATTTATAATTTAAGATGGTTTCAGGGTGTTACAGGTTTATCTCAAAATTACTAAGATTTGGTGTGAGCCCTAGGTTAAATAATTTTGTATTTAATCTTTTTGGCACTGGTAAAACAGAATTAAAAATCCAGAAGATCCAGCATGAGGCAAATTTTCGCAAAAGTTTTTGTTGGTTTAGGATTTTTGTTTATGATTTTTATTCCGAAATTCTGAGGATGTTACTAAGGAGGAGAAGGAGGAAAAAGAAAAGATGTAGGAGAAAAGAAGAAGAGGGAAAAAGAAAAAGGGAAAAAGGGAGAGAAAAGGAAAATAGGGCTTTATGGAAAATTTTCAAACTTATAAAATTGGAATTTTGGGAACACTTGGGTTACAAGGAATATTTAGAATATGACCATATGGAATAGTGGTGCAAATTTCGGGAATTGGAAATACAAGAATAATAGGAATATTTTGGATTCGGGAAAATCGGGAATATTTTATGGAAAATGGAGACCCAAATGTTTATGATTTTTGGGGGAATAATTGGTCATCCAAAATATAGGAATTGTTTTGGAATTCGAAGGTAGAGGATATTTCATAGTGATCGAGAAATTGGAATATTTGGGATATGGGATTTTGGATGTATTTGAGAATTCTTTTATGGAAACTGAAAGGGATGGAAATATTTGGGACATGTAAGGAACAATTAAATATCCCAAAATATAAGAATATTTTGGGACTCGAAGATGGAGAATATTTTATAGGAATATTGGAATGTCGGGAATTTTAAAGATATTCAGAATATTGGAAATATTCTTCGACTTGGGAATTGAAGGATATTTCCCGGGAACTAGAAAAATGGAAAATTTAGAATATTGTAAATATTTTGGGAATAAAGAAATTGTTGAGAATATTTTATGGAGACTGAAATTGGGCAACTCTAGGAATATCAGGGGATTTGGATTTATTTCCACGGGAAGGAATTTCAAGGAAATATCAAGGATTTATTTCAAAAAGGAAATAGATATATCGGATACCGAGAATCTCAGATTGGGAACTCAAAGGGATTTTAGGGTTTCGGGAACGGCGCAAATTATAGAAAGAGGAGGGGAACCAGAGTTCGAGTTGAAGAAGGAGATGCCAAAGGACAGGAGCAAAAATGACCCGAACAGGGGAAAAGAAATTAATTCTAGAGCTCCGAAAAATTCAAGAAAATTTTGGAGTTTATTAAGCCATGGGGAATTTACCAGAAGCAAAAACCACCATGAAACAACAGAAGATTTTTTATTATAAATACTTAAATGCGTAAAATATTCCGACAAAACCCTAGGGAATATAAAAGCATCCAAGCATTAATTAAAATTTTAACTTGGGATTTTTAATATTGGAAATTTCAGAATTTTATTCAAACACTTTCACAAACAAATTTTCTAGCGTATTCTTCTATTTCCATTTACCCAAAATATTTTTTAGTTAGAGCGATTTTCAGGGTGTAACAAATCCACCCCCTTACAGAAATCTCGTCCCGAGATTTGGGGCAGCTAGAAAGAAAAAAGGTTTGGTTGATCTCCAACTCTTTCCTTCAAGCAACTCTCTTCTGGTGATATCTTCTCAAAATCGGTCTCGTCGATTGTTCTGATGGCAACTCTACATCTCAAACCATTTACTACAACTAGTGTCTCGCGACCTTTACTGGCCTCCAAAGCTAGCAGATTATTCCCTTCTGGCACTTCTGTCTTTGGTTGTTCAATCAACTTCCAATTATACCTGATCCCTCTAGCCATTGATCCATTTTCATTCGACTGTCCTTTTGTCACTAGTGTTCCTTATATACTTGCTTGTTGTTGACATAGCAATAGTGTTGACTGTGCACCAATTTTTGGGTGACGCAGTGTTCTTGACCACTGGTCCTCCTTGGTAGAACACTTTCCTCTTGCTACTAAATTTACTTCATCTTGTGTCTTTATCAATCACCTTTCTGCCTACCATCCTACTAGCTTTCCTTGACATCCTCATACTTTAGTTTCTCCTAATAGTGTTGGAAATATTCATCTGTGGTTTCCAAGGTCATCATAGGTATCTTGTTCGATAGCTACACCAACTGCTTTGGTGGTTGTTTATCCGTGGATCCCTCTTCGTATCACTGTTACTTACAGTCTGTTAAGATTCCCATTGTTCTTCCAATAACATTAACATAGATGGCTCCATAGTTTAGGTTTAACACAACTGCGAATATTTGTCCCATCGTTGTTTAACTGACTTGTATTGATAACTAGGTCAGATGTCTTACAGGCCCATCTGGCTCATCACTTCTCAACTGATTGATCCATAGTCAAAATTTTTAAATCCTCATGTCGTGCCTAGGTCCTCTTGAGTACTTGCTTCAACTTCTCGATTTAGGACGTACAATCTAACTTGCCAAGTTTTGTACTTCGACTCACTGCTTGCGGTTGGGAATCCTTCATGCTTTTGCTGAACTTTAGCTCAAACATCTTCCAGTCCTTGCTATTGGGTTGCATGAGATCCTTAGTTCCCAGGTGATCACCCTCGGAGCTCTTGATTATTACTCACATGATCCAAGTCTTTCGTTGGGAGAGCAAAAGACTCTTCATTTTCTGATATATTTGCTTGGTTTTAAAACCACCATCTTTGACTTCTATCCTTGATCTGATTTTAGGACCATGAGGTTTATTGTGTATCCAATCATCCATGGTTCCTACCTCGTTGTCCTGCTTCTTAAGTTCTCCGGGAATATTCCATGACCGTAAACAACTCCAATTGCGTAACCATAACTCCTGGGATTACACAATGTCATATTCCAAGCTTTCCATTCCTTGATTTCTTCCGTCTTAGACACTATCCTTCAATGTAGATAGGCTTAGAACCATGGCGACAACTGATATTATCCCTAAAGATAATAACTTGATCATTCTTACTTTTACCAACATAAACTGGCTTTTACTAACTCCATCAACATAAACTAGCTTTCACTAACTCCATCAAGACAAACTGACTTTCTCTAATTCCATTGAGAGTTAGAAAGGTTTTCTCTTCATCCAACTTCTAATGCTACCGAATTGTCATACCTTTACCGTAGTGACTTTGGTGACGAAGGTTTTGTTGATGCGTCTCTGCGATGACCGGTGCTTCGACTTCGAACACAGTCTCAAGGAATAATCCATATTCAAACATTACTTCTGTTGTCATGATTGTGACCAGTAGGGTTGTCCTCCTGAGAAAGTTGGAACGGTGGAGATGATCCATCAATCCTGACTTGACTTGTCTCTTACTATTCTGCATAATGTTCTTCTTATCTTTCTGGCGAATTGCTTTGTCTTCTGAGATTCGGTCATAACCTCCTGAACTGAACTGAACTGAACTGACCGCTTATTACTTGTATCTTCCAAAATCTTTTTAAGGCTTAGCTCCATCTTGTGGTTATTCAACCGACCACCAGCCTCCATTAGGGAAAATAACTCTCACAATCTTCTAGGCAAGTTTTGTTTAAAATTCCATATCCAAACCAAAGCTTGTTTCCAACAAAGGTTAGCTAACTCTTGGTGAACTAGGGTTTTAGACAAAACCAGGTTTGCATAGCTTAAGGTGAAACAGGGTTATGACTGTGGTCAACATATTCCAAAGACTGAATCCAACATAATCTCTTCCTCCAAAAACATCATATATACAACTGCCCATCTATGGTGACGGGATAAAAGGGAAGAGAAGGTGTTGAGCAAAGAGAGAGAAAGGAGCAACTTATTTACTAAATATTCAAATTGTTACTAAACTATAATGAATTTAGAGTATTAATTATTACACTTGTCAAACTAGTATGACCATATCATCACCTATCATACGCCATACGCTACCCAAGCACAGAAGCACCAAAGGAGCAAACACCAGCACACTAACAAGCAAACTAGCACACGCGGTTAACTAAACGGAAAGAACTAGTCTTGAGGGCGCAACTTAGGCTTTGGGAAGATAATCGAAGAGCTTCTTCGACTTCTTCGGCTGGCTTGACGTTCCTTTCCCAGGTGCGGTACTGATAGATCCAAGGCAAAGGTGCTTGGCTCCCATAGGCGGGTTGTCGCCTTCGGGCTGAGGGGCATCTGCTTCTCCTTTTAGTTCCTTGAGCTCCTTTTCCAACTCTCGGATCCTCTTATGACGTAGTTCTTGGTTCTGTTGTGTCAACTGATCCACCTGCTTCTGCAGCTTATCGATCTTCCTTTGGTGTGCATACATCTGGATCATGGTCCTTCCTTTGTAATTGGCATTAAGATCATCCAAGTAATGTAGCATTGTCCTCATGTGCACTATGACCATATTGTCTTCAAACCAGGTATTCTCACAACCATTCTGTAGACCGGACCAGCTGTGGGAGGGATGGTAGCGGTACACCGTACTTGCCAGAGCAGTGTTGAAGAGATGTCGAAGCTGGCACAAGGCTTCATAAGCAACCTCTTCTTGAGCAGACAGGAAATGATCAGCTTCGGCATTGAAAGTGAGTTGAGTAAGATCTTCTTGGTTGGAGGCGAAAGTCACCGTGATCTTGTAGTAGAAGTCTGCACCGTTGTTGGCAGTTTTGTGGTGGTATAGTGGCAAAGACTCGTAACTGATTTTGGCAGCCATGTGGCGAAGCGCTGCCGAGAAACCACTGTCCCCAAGATTACATGCTTTCTCTATTGGCCATCTAAAACAAAGTTTCAAATTTTAAATTAGTAACCTTCTTCTGCTGCCATCCGATTAGGGGATAAGGAGAGGAAAATAAAACATTAGAGAGCGGAGAGCAAAGAAGATTTTCACAAATACAATTTCCTTTCGCAAACATGTCCTTAAGGGCTTAACCGTTTGGCTTATCCTACAATCAAGATTGGCTCTGATACCAACTTGTCACGTCCGGAAATTCACCAAAATTTTCAAAGCTAATTTATGCATTAAATCCTCATCTAGAGATCAGCGAAGGTACACAAATCGACAATTTGATAAACATAACCAAAACAAAATAATGATAAATACTTACAAAAGAGGCACCTACTCCTCACACAGAAGAAAACCAGCAGCGGAATGACAATCTAGCGAAGCTTCAGCTCCAAGCCCACAGGCAGCTCAACTAGGGTATAAGCCAAACACCAAACTTCTTCTTCCATGCACATCTTTACTTTGATGATAGTAATATTGCAAGACTGAGTAGCACCCACCGTACTCAACAAGCCACACATGGAATGCAAAATAATGTAATAGGATTCCAAAAGAAAAGGCATAGTATGGCTTATTTGCATAAACAACATTTAAAACATTTGCATTTAAAATTATTAAAAACAATATAGTTTAATTAATATCAATGCTAAACCAATCACCGAATAGCACTTCAATGCAGCTCAGGCCCAAACTAAAACCCTCTAAACTGGAGCTAACAATATTCCATCATTTATTATCATTAATGAGTAGTGTGGGATTAACACGAAAAACAATATCATTTTACTTTGGCCAGAGGTGTACCAATTTAACCACAAGACACGGTTCCACACATGTCACCTTGCCCCGAAATTACACCATGGTAATGCAAAGGGGAAAACCGTGACAAGACCTTTCATGGAACTCGCCCAACAGAACAGCCACCCGCTGAACCACTATCTCCGGCAGGGTTGATCAGGTTCCTAGACAGGAAGATGGCCCAACACCCAAAAACATGGACTTATTGACGACTGCCATGTGTGAACTTATTGACAACTGCCAAAACACACCGTGGTGCCTCATGTTGAACTCGCTACATGTAACACCCTAAATTATCCCCATATAAAAATAAATGAGAAAAAGGAATTTTAGAAATCTAATTAAAAGCCTCAATGAGTGAAAAAAATAAAAACAAAGGAAAATCTATAGCAAAATGGGCTTGGAAATAATTTTATAAAATTCTTTGCTTAATCATCTATTTTCTGGAATTTTCTGGGATTTATTTGATTAAGGGAAGTATATTTGGTGAATTAAACAAGTCTGGTGCATGGGCTGAATCTGGCCCGTTACTGTGCACTTAACGCCCCCCCCTCGCGCACGCGGCCCACGGCCTACGGCCGCCGCTTCTTTCGCGCCTCGCTGATAGGTGGGCCCCACCTATCGGCATCGTCGTCAACCACTCGCCGGGGGAATCCTGTTCATCCCCGAGCGCCGCCGCCACAATCCGCTCCAAATCCGAGCGCCTCGGCCCCGATATCGTCCAATTGGTCGAGTGGAAACTGAGCCCTGGTCCTCCTCTACCTTATCCCCAAGGGAACCGGAGCCCTATCGCTGTCAGTTGAGGAGACCCGAAGCTTCCCGACTCGGGTCTTATCCATAATCCGTCACCGCCGTGTATCTCACCGAACCCGAGCCGGACTCGCCACCTCGCCACTATAAATAGCAAGCTCTAGACCCCTGGAAGCTATCCTGTGCACAAGCTTAAGCCCTAGCTAGCCCTAGCCGCCTCCCCGCATCCCAAGCCCGCTCCGCGCCACCGCCAAGCCCAGCCGGTGCTGTCACCACTTCAGTCGCCGTTGGAGCTCGTCGTTGCCTCTGTGAGCTTCACCAAAGCCCAAGGAAGCTTGGCCCCTGCCTCTGGACCGCCATAGATCATCGGAGCGCCATTGCCGACAGGAACCTGAAGACCGCCGCCGCTTGGAGCTTGTTGCCGGCGCCTCTCGTTGTCGTTCGCCGCCCGTCTACCCACGGTGAGAACCACCGCGACCTCCTCTACCTATTTTCGTCCTCGCCGCGTGCTGCAGTGCCACCAATTGCCGGTGACCATTGGTCCCCGTGCCGCCACTGTCACTGCCGCCGCCCGTGTTGACTCGGCCATTGATGTGGCTGCTACGTAGGCGCCAACTCGGATCTGCTCAGATCCAATCCGAGCCGTCGATTGCCCGATCTAGTCTCAACCGTCCGATCTGAGTAGGATTAGATCTAAGCCTTTGATCTCTCTTAAAATCTTGGATCAATCTGGACCGTCCGATCTGGCTTCATTAAATTGTAACCGTCCAATCGTCCTGTAAACTTCTGTGGACCTCGGTGGACCCGGTCTACCGTAGACCTGAGCCCTTTCTCTCTCTGTCCAGTGGGCCCTGCTGGTCAGTCGCCGGCCCATCCCTCTCTCTCATGTGCTGACATCATAATCCTTTTCCCGAATTAAATTAATTCCTAAATGACGCAATAAATCAGTTTAGTTCTTTCAATAGGCTTTTTAAAAGGGTTTAAACTTCTAAAATTAATAACTAATTCATCTGAACTTTGTTTGGGGTGATTCAACTTGCAAAATTCTTTAAAAATCAAGATCTACCCATTAAAAATATAATATTGTACTATTCATGTATGTTGATGTACTTTTTTACTTGTTTTTGT
The DNA here is from genome assembly GCA_003991445.1 of Oryza meyeriana var. granulata. NCBI lineage: Eukaryota > Viridiplantae > Streptophyta > Magnoliopsida > Poales > Poaceae > Oryza > Oryza meyeriana. The sequence goes on from RYFJ01003938.1 coordinate 156,690, forward strand.
TTATTGCCTTTAGTTGCCAATATTCAAGAAGAGCCGTAGTTTTTCGAGGAGAGTTTCGAGACTTGTGAGGAGCAGCAAGGCAAGTCACGTAGATTCCTCCACACCTTTGAGCATATTGTTCCTGTGTTTAAAGATATATTTCCTTTCAACTCTGCATTTATTTTGAAATGTCATCGGTAAAGGGAAACCCTAATCCTTGTTTATGGCCCCTTTGACTTGAGTACTGGACTTTGTACCTATGGGATAATTGTGACTAGCTAGCTTATTTATTGGTTAGCTAGATTACCTCTTGGACTCTGCTTAGCCATGCTTAGCAAACTCTAGAATAACTTCTGGGCTGTAACATTAACTTTGATTATAATATTTAGTCACATGAAATGATGATTCCATTTACGACTGTGGTCGTGCGAGGATAATTTAATAGTCCACTAAAACTTGATTAAAAGGTGGGTTGTGAGCACTAGGGTTATAAATGTTGCTAGTGGTGCTCATGATAGTTAAAGACCGGTTCACGGACTACTTGTTGCGAAGCAACACTCGTGCTAACCACAAGCCAGAATGGGTAATGGCGGGATCCAAAGTGTAGTTCGTTCAACCGAAGGCCCCACAGTGTGTTATGGCTGTGTCAATAAGGCCACCATGGCAACGTCAATAAGTCCATGTCTTGGGCGTTGGACCGTCTCCCTGTCAAGGAACCTGATCAACCCTACAGGAGACTAGTGGTCCAACGGGTGGCTCTCTTGTTGTGCGGGTTACATGGAAGGTCTTGTCACAATTCCTTTCCGAGGTACCATGGTGGTATTAAGGAGCACAGTGATGTGTTGTGGAGTTGTGTCTTGTGGGTAAATTGGTACACCTCTGGCCAGAGTAAAACTATTCGAATAGCCGTGCCCACGATTAAGGGCAGGCCTAGCAATGTTTTCTGTGATTAGTCCTAGATTACCTAAACTTGACTGTTAAATGGTGGAATATGTTTAGCTCTAGGTTGAAGTGGTTGGGCCTATACCGTTTTGGTGAGCGATATAGTGTTGATCAATATTGCTAATTAACTAATGCTTTATTACCCTCTTAAATGTTTTATTAAATGCTTTTATGCAAATTGAGCCATATTATGCCATCCTTTATTATCCTATGCACTTGCATATTTGTTGTTTGGCTTGCGGAGTATTTCAAGTACTCACCTTGTAATCAACAATCATCATTCACAGGAGTACTTCAGCGAGGAGGACTGCTTGGAGGATTAAACGGGAGTCTCGGTCAAACTCGTGGAGTGGGTTTTGACACGTTGTCTTAGTTTATTTACCGCTGCTAGAACTTTATTATTTGTGAGGTGCCATTCGCCTCTGTAATAAATACTTTCGATATGTAAACAATTACTTTGATTATCAACTATGTCATGTGTGCCTCAGTTGATTCCTGGATGAGGATTTACATAATAAAACTCCAGAATTTTGGATGGAAATTCTGGGCGTGACACTACATGTCTAGTCAAGCCATTACCCATGCTAGATTGTGGTTAGTACGAGTATTGCTTCGCAACAAGTAGCTCACGAACCAGTCCTTAATTGCCATGAGCACCACTAGCAATATCACCATTCCATGTGCTCACAACCCACCATCAGTCAAGTTTTAGTTGGCATATTACTTAACCAGCCACGACCAACTATCGTGAAAAGATAACCATTATTCATGAAGTAACCATTGGTGAATCACTAGTTTCCCACATAAAATGACGCTAAGGTTTCTAGGCATGGCTAAGAAAATCCTAAATAATATAGCTAGATCATTAAATAGCCATCCAGTTGGTCAATATTAATCACCCAAGGTATCAAGGTAAAGGTATCAATATCAATTCACGGCCATAAGCAAAGAATATAGGATAATAATAATTACCTATAATAATGACATTCCAAAACATTGCATGCAATAATGTTAAAATAAAATAGTTTTCACAAATGGGATCAACATGCTCAAGGGGATTGTTGTGTGACTTGCCTTGCAATAGAATAAGTCTTCCCGTAGATCTTCCCAAACTCTTCCTCGAACTTCGTGAACTTCTGAAACGGCGAAACAACTCAACTACACGCAAAAGAGGAAAAACCCTAAGAAAATCCAAATAAACAATACATAAAAATTACATAAACATGTAGATCATGATTTTATATGAATTTAGGAAAAAGAATGAGTCAAATCGGAGTTCGGATGGAAAACATACGGCCTTCGGAAGTTTGATTTCAAAGAAAATCCGAAAAGAAAGAGGAAAGGAATATTCTCAGAATATTCCATTGGAATTTAATGATTAAAAGGAATTATTTTTGAATAGGAAAAGGAGGTGGGGCCCACTAGTCTGTGTCATGGCTCACATGGACTAGGTCCATGGACCGAGCAGAAAGATGAGGTGGTGGACTGCTGACTGGGCTGCCACGTGGGCCAGAGGGATAAGGTGGCAATGACATGGTGGCTGAGGTGGCAATTTAGGGCTAACATGGCTTGGATTGGTTAATGAAGATCTGACGAAGGGGATTGATCTCGGGTGATCCAATGGTCGAGATCGCTTCGGGCAATTAAGTAAATCCAACGGCTCACATGATTTTGGGTAGATCCAATGGTTAAGATTGGATCGAGAATACGTGTGCCGGTCCTGTGGAGGCCATGGGCCATGGGTACCTCATGAGATGCATATGGGCCACTTGGACAGAGGATGGGCATAACCTTGTAATTAGGGATACAATAGGACTCGGCATACATTACCTTGCACGACAAGGAAAGGATATAGTCCTAGTCGGGTATGTTGTATTCCTAGAAGGAAATCCCTTGGTCGGAGTCCGATTAGGATTTCTACTCTGTAACCCTGTCCCCCGGTATATAAGGGAAGGCAGGGCGCCCCCTGAGGGCAGAAGCAGAAGAAGAAGTACAATCTCACCAGAGAAACCTCAAAGGCAATACACCACAACTGGACGTAGGGTATTTCCTCATCTCAAGGGCCTGAAACCAGTATAAATTGTTCCGTGTTCCTTTGCAATTCATTCAAGTTTAGGTCTCACGAGTAGCCATATTTCTTATTGCCGATACAAAACAATGACAGTTGGCACGCTAGGTAGGGGCATTGGCGAGATCATCTTCAACAACCTGATGGATTCAACCACCGGAATCGATGGCATCAACTTCTTCCCCGGGGAAACAATCACCTTCAAGAGCCTCAACTTTGTCGTCGACAAATTCGGCAACCTCACCCTGTCCAACCCAGAGCCGATCCGATTGGCCAGGGACCAAGCCGACTCCGCGTCGGTCGACCCACGTAACGCTGCAACAATCCTCGTTGACATGCTGCGGCGATCTTCAACATGCCCGGGTCTCAAGACAACTCTTTCTTTCGGTGTTCGACTCAGACTCAACCTTGAGCCAGCCGAGATCAAGCTAAGCAAGGAGGAGATCATCAATCTCCCGTTCGGACTCGGCCATGCCGCGGATATCTTCAATCAGCATCCAATGCGGTAAACCCGATTCCTTGGAGTTCAACTCAGATACGGCCCAGAGCCACACGAGATTGGATCTAGGGAGGTCGGAGTCATCATTACCCCCATCAACTACTCTGATTCTGACTCTAAGTCAGACAGCAGTTCAGCATGCTTCTCTCCACCACGCGAAGTCTTCATGGAGTCCAAGGGCTAGACTCCCACTCAAGAGGCATGTCGACTACGCGACCAACAAAAGGAGGAGGCCCACCAACTACGAGAAAAATAGGAGAAAGAAGCAAGATGCCTACACACCAAGCGCGATGCTCGCAACGATGATCTGCGTAGGGCTGGGCGGACTGCTCAGCAGCAAATCCTCCAAACCCGAGTCAGCAACCACGACGTTTTCGTGACGCCTCAACAGAACGTCGTGGCCACTGCAACTCTACTGGATACACTCCAGTTTGGGCCTGATCACCAGGCCACCCCGACGATAGCAAGGATAAAAGCCATGATCACCGCTGCTGCATGTCAGCAGCATCAACAGTCGGGTGACACTCTTAACAGGTCGGCTTCTCCAACGGCAGTCTTATCTGCCTCGACACGACGTCGAGCAGACGGCTCCAGCTAGCCGCACATGGAGTCACGCCATACGTCACTCGGCAACCATAATAATGAACGGCGGCACTGACATCAAGACGATTGTCAGGACAACTAGGATCTTCGAGGCCGACTACGATGTGATCTCCGGCAAGACATCAACGCACGGTGCCACGAACACGAGGAAGATGAGCATCGCCGACTGGAAGACGAGAATGAGCGCTTTGGCCTCCACCACGAGCGGTTTCACCACCGTAGTCAGAGTCGGAGTCCTCATGAAGATGAAGAAGTATCGGCCTTCACCTAGGAGCCCAACAAGTCGATTGGCCGTTAGGTTTCAAGCCGACTGGAATCGAAAATACGACGGAAGACCAACCCGAAGTCCTGGCTCATATCTACACTCTGGCAATCCGAGCAGGTGGAGGAGATCACAAAGCCATGGCTAACTACTTCCTAGTCGCTCTAGCAGACTCGACGAGGACATGGCTAACGGGACTTCCCAAGCAATCAATCGGCTCCTGGGGAGAACTCCGGGAACGCTTCATCGCCAACTTCTAGGGAACTTACGAGAGGCCATCTTCTGAGTACTATTTGTATCAGTTGCACTAAAGGAAGAACGAGTCTCTTCGTGATTTCATCAAGAGGTTTTTTGAGAAGAGGAATTCAATCCCAATGATCAAGGACGAGGTCATCATCGCCACCTTTCGTAAGGGAGTCAGAGGCACCCCGTTAATTGCCAAGTTTACTTGGAAAACCTTCCCACTTCTGGAAGGCCCTTTTCGACATGGCGAACCAAATACACTGACTCGGCAGAACGCAGTTGCTGAGGCCATGATGACAAGAAGGAGCCCTGGCAGAAAGACAAGAAAGACACTGACGAGCCAGCACAGAACAAGTCCGGCAACCGCAAGCGGAAGTCGGACAACGTGATGGCTGTGGTGGAGCGTACTCGGCCATGTGATGAATGGGTCATGCCCCTTTCACCCAAAAGGGAAGCACGTGGCTAAGAACTGCTTCATGCTCAAGAAGTTTGCTTCCGAGCAGGCTTCAACATCTGGCACCAATAAAGACAAGGACAACCCAGATTCGGGCACAGCGGGTGATTACCAAGATCCCAAGGCTGAGCTCAACCACATTTTCGGAGGGCCGTCTGCATACGAGTCCAAGAGGAAGCAGAAGCTAACAGCACGCGAAGTCAACTCAGTCTCTACAGCAGACGCCCCCAGTACTTGCGTTGGTCAGAAACGCCTATCATGTTTGACCGCTTGGACCACCCTGATCGGGTTACTCACCCGGGACACTATCCACTCGTCCTAGACCCGGTCATTAGGAGCATCAAACTGAAGAAGGTTCTCATTGATGCAGGAAGTGCTCTCAATATCTTGTTCGCCAAAACGCTCGACGAAATGAAGATTCCTCGTTCCGAGCTGCGGCTGAGTACAGCGCCCTTACCACGGGTAATCCCAGGCCTTCTTCTGCTCCTACTCCCGGACAGATAAACTCTACCAGTTACTATTTGGTACGCAGGATAATTTCCCGCATAGAAATCTGCTTCGGGTTGCCACTCAGACGGTATCACGCGATTCTCTGGACGACCAGCATGCATATTATGGCGGTGCTCATTACCTACATGATGCTGAAGATCAGGACACCAAAGTTCTTCCCTCGCTGCGATGTCAAGCAGCTTCACCTGTGACAAGGATGCTGCGAGTTGGCCCAATCTCAAGAAGCGAGCAGCACAACAGCATCCGACCTGGCTGCTACAACAAGCGGAAGCAAGTTCTGTCAGCCCGAATTCCCCATCCAAACTTCTGAAGTTTATTTTTTGTAAATCCTCGTCCATGCATAATCAAGGCACACATGACATAGGTGATACCCACAGTAATTGTTTACATATCGAAGTCATTTATTACATGAGGGATGGGTAAATCCAAAATAATAAGTTCTAGCAAAGCTAAATAACTAGAACACAACGAGACTTCATCACGAGTTGACTGGGACACCCGTTACTCTCCAAGTATCTCCTGTGTAGTATCTCTTCTGAATGATGATTGTTGATGCAGGGAGTACATGAAATATCGCAAGCCAACAGCAAATATCGCAAGTCAGGATAACAAAGATGGCATATATGGCAATTTGCATATAAGCATTTAATAAAACATTTAAGAGGGTCATAAGCATTGTTTTAAGCCAATATTGACAACCTCTAGACAATTGTCCGCCACGGCGCTCAAAAAGTATAGGCAACCACCCAATTAGCCTCAACAAATTTCACATGTTAACATTTCAAGTTTAATTAAAGTGGATATCACAAAACTTGCTAGGCGCCACCGGGCACGCTATTCGAATAGTTTTACTCTGGCAGAAGGTGTCCATTTTACATAGACAAACTCACAAATCACTGATGTGCTTAATACCACCATGGGGGGGGTCTTAGAAAGGAATTGGTGACCAACACGCTCCATGTCTCGCACCACAAGAGTGCCACCCGTTGAACAACAGTTTCCGGCAGGGCTAGATCAAGCCATACCGGGAAAGTCCAACGCCCAAGAATGGACTCTATTGACACAACATGTGGTCTTATGTGCCACAGCCACAACAGCGTGGGGCCTGCCGGTGAATGAACTACACTTTGGATCCGCATCTACCTATTCTGGCTGTGGTTTAGCAGAGTGTGCTTCGCACCAGTAGTCCGCGAACGGCTTAATGCATGAGCACGCTAGCACAATCACAGAAATCCTGGGCCCACTAACTCCACATTTATTCGCATTTTAACGAACCACTTAAATTAGCCTGCCCTGACAAATCAGAAGATACAATCAAACAAGACACTGTCGAATGATCAGGTTTTCAAGGCATTGCATTATCATCGTCAGCAATATTCATGGCCACGCTTTTTGCTGAGTGTTCGTCTTGAGAATAATCACACCAAAGATAGGCATAAACTCATCCCTTGTGGCAGGGCCATTATCGCTTGATGTGACACGTCTGTGCTTACGACTAAAGATGAGACGGTCCTTAAATCAGCTAATATGATATAGAAGAGCTACGTCTTTCTTAACTAAGTCTGTTCTCTATTAATATTATGTATA
>RYFJ01000947.1:0-35886 GCA_003991445.1 Oryza meyeriana var. granulata
CCCTCTAATGGCTACTCATCATGTCCGGATCTGGTGCACTATTTCCAAACCCCTAAAGTCATGGGTGGGTCACATCGTATCCACTTGGGGACTATCCCTGCATAATCTTGTTGTCTGGAGGCCCACCGGCCGAATCGAAATAGACGCTCGAGTTGATGGGCGTTTCGACATCACCTTTTCAACCACGGATAGCAATCAAATCAAAGCTCTAGCCGACTTCATGGCCCGGAGTGGATAGAAGGTTCAAATGCCTACATCAATAGCGAACGCTAGAGTATTGGACAATGTACTTCGGCGGTTCTCTATGGATCGGCGGCGCCGGGGCTGGCGTCCTACTAACGTCCCCCACCGGCGAAAAAATCAAGTACGTTTTACAAATCCATCCACTTCCTGGCTTCCACAACGTCGCCAAGTACAAGACACTTATCCACGGGCTTTACATTGCTATATCACTCAGCATTCGTCAACTGGTTCTCTCTTTTTCTTTTTGCGTGGAGATTCTCAACTCGTGGTGAACCAAGTCATGAAGGACTAGACATGTCTCGACGATACCATGGCGGCATACTGTCAAGAGGTCCGCATGTTGGAAAACAAGTTCGACGGGCTGGAGATAACAACGTCCTACGAACAATACAATGACGCTGCAGATGAATTGGCAAATATGGGATCCAAGCGAGAAGCGGTCCCAACAAGGATCTTTGTCGAGCAACTTATGGAGCCATCAGTCAAGACGAAACCAGTGCCAGAGCAGTCGGGGGACGAACCTACCCCGGCAACAGACGAAGTACTGAACATATGTCACGATTGGTGGACTCCTGTTCTCCAATTCCTCCTGGACGATGAACTCCCAGAAGATCGTAGCCAAGCTGAACAAGACAAACATCGAAGCAAGAGTTTTCTAGTCGTCGAAGAAGACATGTACCGAAGAAGTGCATCTAGTGTCCTCATGCGCTGCGTCACCACCGAGGAGGGCAAGCAGATTCTGCAGTCGATCCACTAGGGTATATGTGGCAAACCCATGGCCGCATCCAGGACGTTAGTTTTTTTTTCGGAAAAAAGGCTTACTGGAGGGATTTTTTTCTGGCCAACAGCAGTAACAGATGCCAAAGATATTGTTCGCACATGCAAGGGTTGCCAGTTGTACGGGCCAAGACAAACCAATCTCTCCAGCCCAAGAAACTCCAAACAATCCCAATCTCTTTTGGCCCTTTGCAGTATGGGGGGCTTTGACATGTCGGGCCCCTTCAAGAAAGCGCCAGGAGGGTTCACACATTTGTTCGTCGCAGTGGATTTTAAATTCACCAAGTGGATTGAGGCGCAAACCCGTTGCAACCATAACAGGTCACGAGCAAAGGACTTCATCCTGAGTATACATACCGATTTCGGGGTCCCCCAACTGTATCATCACTGACAACGGTACTCCTCAGTTTACCATGGGCGGCGTGTTTCAAGATTTCTGTGACGACATTCGGCATCAAAGATCTTGCTATGCGTCTGTGGCACACCCGCGGAGCAATGGACAGGTTGAAGCGAGCCAACGGTATGGTCTTACAAGGTATCAAGGCCAGGATATTTGACCGACTACAACCATAAACGTGGGGCCGGTGGGGTTCAAGAAACCCATATGTACTTTGGTCCCTAAGAACCACGTTTTCTCTTGTTAGTCGAGCAACTGGGCAATCCTCTTTTCTTTCTAGTCTACTGGTGCTGAGGCTGTGCTACCAACGAGTTGAGTTTGCTCTCTGCCGAGTTCGGTCTTACTCAGAAAGACATCTCCAATAATACCCGATTAGTCGAACTAGATCATGGAAGAAGCGAGGGATTCGCAACAATCCAGTCGGCAAGGTATCTTCAAGACCTACATCGTTATCCACAATTGCAAAATGTCCGTCCGTAGGCCCGCCTTTTGGTCGGAGATCTCGTCTTTAGAAAGATACAAACCACCAAAGACAGGCATAACTATCCCCAATCTGGGAAGGGCGTTCATTATCGTAAGGTTTACTCGCCAAGCGCCTACCATGAAGACCAAGAACGGTGCCCTCAATCAGCAACTCATGGAATATAGAAGAACTACGTCCTTCTTATACCTGAGTTTTATACTTTCCATGGTGTACAGTTTTTCTCTGACTCACTCCGCGCTTGTTTCAACCGACTCAGTGAGTCAGGGGCTGCATGTTTATATGTGCGTTTGTCATATATACGAAGGAGTTGTTTTTACTTACAGTTTATGAAGTTTTACTACAATTCGTCACGTTTGCCCGAGTACGCAGCATCTGAGGTGAATGATTTTATTAAGTTCCTATAGATAACTCGGGCGTAGACTATATAGTCGGGTAAAACTAATGACAACTGAGTAACAATTCAGAGCTTGACGGCATTGCACATATATTTCCACATGTTTTTTACAAAATCCACAATACACCGACTACATGATCTCATATCGTTTTACATACCTTAAGTCTCGGTGTGATCATCTCTGCAGTCGCCTCGCTTGGCTATCAGGCTCCAGTGCCTCCTCAGGTGGTCGTCTCCTCGGCGAATCCCTCCCTGATGGCTTCATTCATATGCCCTAAGGTACATGGACTTGGTCATCACCTAGGGTTTGGGCCACACACCGACAACAGTCGCTCATCTGAGTACCTCTTACAGGATACTCGGTGCATCGCTAAGGCACGCTTTGCACCTGGGACACCGTGTTGGGAGCTGGTTCCTACGTAGCCGAGGATCCATCACGTCAAGGAGCCCTTTCACGGACTTGCCAGGATCTCCCGTGATCTCCCTTGATGACCCTTATTTCCCCTGGCAAAAAGCCTGAAATGGATTTGGGTATTGCTCTAGCAGCTACCCGGGTTACCAACAAGCAAACTTTCAGGCAAAACTGCAGATGGGGGTAATTAATGGATTGATCAATGGTCAGGGCGGAGACTTACTTTTTGTAGTCGGCCTCGCCCACTTGCTATGGTCTTCTCCAGTTCAACTTTTTCCTTCTCGAGCTTGGCGTTGCCTTCTTCAACGCCTTCTCTTGCTCAAGCTCGGCATTGGCCCTTGTTAGGTCGGCTTTGTCTTTTTCAAGCCCAGCCTTGGCTCCCTCAGCCTCCTTCAGCTGGATTTCTCCCTCTGTTCGGGTCTTCAGCTCGGCTTCAAGGGTTGCACGACAAATTAGTCGAGAACTCAACGTTGCAGTCAAGATACAACTGGGCAGTCAGGAACAACACAGCTGGAGAAATATATTAAGGATTTGGTCAAGAAGAGGCATTCTGGAGGCTTACCTCTCATCTTCTTGGCTTGGTCCCAATTCTCGTTCCTAAGCTGGGTAACGGCGTCCTTCAGCCAAGTTTCCCTCCCTTGATGGCACTCCTCCAATACGGTCTTTAGGGACCGGAGCTGGTCTAATTCTTGGAGCTGGGGGGCAACCCGGGTCAGGACCTCGTGCATCTTCTCCGAGCGGTCAACAAGCTTCTGCTCGAGGAGAAACAAGTCAAGGTAGAGTCAAGCGTCAGAACACTCGTACGAGGAAGACTACCAAGACTCCAATACAACGGAAATCATACCTGAATCCCCTGGGACGCGACGATTGTGGCACGAAGCAAGTCTTTACACTCCTTTTCCACTACAACCTCATGATGCTTATAACTCCTCGCGGTTCCATCGGGCGCCGTCCAGCGGAATGTCCGTGGGAACTTGCGGGGAGGAGCTTCGAGCCTAGGAAGGTCTGGTTTGTCCGAAGGAGGAGACAGCGACTGAAAGTGCATCTAGGCCCCTAAGTGGATTTTGGTGAGTTGAATGACAAAACGATTAAAGGACTAACTTGTTTGCTAAGTGTTGAGCAGGGATTTATTCTTATGATTATACTGTGATATTATTGGCTCATAAGAATATGCAGTGTTGATGGTCTCATGTTTTGAAAGCATTGGACAAATCATAATACATGGATTTTATTGGGTCTTTATTGTTGATGTGAAGCAAAGCATAGCTTAAAGTCGACAAGAGTGTGCGAAGATGTCAAGCAAAGTGACAAGTAACGAGGGACTAAGCAAGGGGGAACTGTCACGCCCAGAAATTCACTAGAATTTCCAAAGCTAATTTGTGCAGTAAATCCTCGTCCAGGAATCAGCCGAGGTACACAAATTGACAATTTGATAAACATAACCAAAACGTAATAACGATAAATACTTACAACAGAGGCACTTAGTCCTCACACAGAAGAAAACAGCAGCGGAACGACAACTAGCGTAGCTTCAGCACCAAGCCACAGGCAGCTCAACTGGGGTATAAGCCAAACACCATCTTCTCCTCCACGCAAAACTTCACTCTAAAGATTGCAATAATGCAAGACTGAGTACCACCCACCGTACTCAACAAGCCACACTAGGGAATGCAATGTAATGCAACAGGATACCAAAGGAAAGGCATAATATGGCTTATTTGCGTAAAACAGCATTTAAAACATTTGCATTCGAAATCATTAAAAATAGTATAGTTTAATTATTAATCAGTATTGAATCAACCACTGAACAGCGCTCCAACGCAGTTCAGGCCCAAACCATATCTCTCCAACCAGGAGCTATCAATATTCCATCATTTCTCATCATTATTAAATTGTGTGGGACTAATCACAGAAACATTGCTAGGCCGCTCATTAACCGTGAGCACGGCTATTCGAATAGTTTTACTCTGGCCAGAGATGTACCAATTTACCCACAAGACACAATCTCAACATCATGTCAGCCATGCGTCGCGATACTCGAAAGTACCCGAATAGAGATTGTGATAAGACCCTCCATGTAATCCGCACAACAAGGAAGCCACCCGCTGGACCACCAGTTTCCGGCCAGAACTGATCGGGTTCTGAGTCTGGGAAACGATCCAACGCCCAAGACATGGACTTATTGACGCAGCCATGGTGGTCTTATTGACACAGCCACAACACACCATGGTGGACCCCGGTTGAACGTACTACACATTGGATCCTACCATTACCCATGCTGGCTTGTGGTTAGCACGAGTATTGCTTCGCAATAGGTAATCCGCGAACCGGTCCTTAAATGTCATGAGCACCGCTAGCAACATTCCAACCTGGTGCTCACAACCCACCATCAATCAAGTTTTAGTTGACATAGTTACTTAATCAACCACGACTCACGGTCGTGAAAATATAGCCATTAATCCATAATTAGTCATAAATGAGTCATTAATTACCCACATAAAATGACACTATAGTTTCTAGGCACGGCTAAGCAAAATCCTAAATAATCTAACCAGATAAATAATTAAATATCTAGCTAGTCAATATTATTACCCGGGGTATCAAGGTACAGATATCAACATCAAAATGGCCATAATTATCAATGGAGATTGGATAATAAGTAAATACCCACAATAATGTCATTCGAAAACATTTCATGCAATAACTTTAAAATAAAATAGGTTTCACAACTGGGATCAACATGCTCAAGGAGATTGTTGTGTGACTTGCCTTGCAATCGCAAAAGTCTTCAAATACTCTTCCGAACTCTTCCACAGACTCCGAAGTCTTCCGAATCGACGATAGTACGCAACTACACGTAAAACGATAACAAACCCTAAGAAACTCCAAATGAACAATACATAAAAATACATAAACAAGTGAATTGTGATTTTAAATGAATTTAGGAAGAAACGGGTCGATTCGGACTTCAAATGGAAAAGATATGGCTTTTGGAAGATTGAATTCAGAATGAATCCGAAAAGAATTGGAAAAGAATATTCTCAAGAATATTCTCTAAATTTCGGATTAAAAAGACTATTTTGGCTGTGTACAGTACAAAGTGGGGCCCACTGGCGATGACCTAGATCACAGGGCCTGGGTCCATGGACCAGAGGAGTGATGTGTGATGAACCGGCTGGGTTGGCAGGGTGAGATGACGATGATGTGGGCGCCGATGTGATGATTAAAGCAGAGATGGCACTGGTTGACAGTTAAAAGAAAATCCGACGGCACAACAACTTAGGTGGCAGGGTTAGCGACTCCGGGGTGGCGCGACATGGTGAAGACGATGACGACGATAGTGCCACGGCGCGGCACGGGATGGGGAAGGAGGAGGCGGTTCCGGTGAGGAGATGCCGATGGAGGAGTCCTCGACCGGAGCTTACCGGCGGTAGTGAAGAACATAGACGACGACGACGTTCGGCTGTGGGTGGGGACTGGCGGTCCCCGGCGATGCGGCAACACGCATCACTGATGATAGCGATGGACGACGGCAGGCGACGACGCCGGGTGGTGGAGGTCGACGGTGCACGACAGATGGGGTGCGACAGCGACGGTGAAACTGATGGCGCCACGGCGCGGCAAACCAGCGATGACGATTCGTTGGCGAGCCGATACCGACGAGGGACGGGCGACACGGCAGGCTATGGAAAGAAACAGGGCGCTGGGGAACATAGAAAAGATGGGAGTGGCCTAGAGCTCACCAGCGGGCGCAGGCGAATGCGACGACGACGGCCCGGCGACGATGGCGCTGGACAGCGGCGGCGGGTTTGCAGGCGACGGCGCTGGAAGCCGGGCGGTGGCACGGTGCACAGGGGAGGAGCAGGCTGAGGCAGCAGATGGGGGAAGACAGAGGGCGGCATGGTAGGGTGCTCACCGGCAACGGCTTGCAGGGGCAGAGGCGGCGACGTTGGTGGCGTCCTCCGGTGGGGATAGATGACGAAGACGGCAACGCCGAAAGGATGAAGCGGCGTCCGGCGGTAACAGAGCGGCGACCGGCCGGTGACGATGGTTCGACGACGACGAAGCCGAGTTGCCGAGCAGAGGGAGGAGGTGTGGTTTGGAGGCTCACCGGCAGCGTCTTCTGGAGGCGGCGACAGCTTCCATAGGCGGCGGCGCTAGGAGCGGAAAGGGCAGCGGCTCCGGCGGAAGCAGTAGAGGCAGGGCGCTGGCGCGGCGGCAGGTGTAGACGGCGGCGGTGGCTTCTGAACCAGCGGCGCACGGGAGAGAGCGGCGCTGGGCGGCGGTAGATGGAGACAGCAGGGCGGCGCGACGGGGTGGCGGCGGCGGCCTGGCGGCGTGGAGAGGAGCAGAGCCGGCTAGGGCACAGGGGAAGGCAGCTGGCTTTATGTATGGGGCGACTTGGCGGCAGATTCGGCGGCGGCCGTTGCGGGGAGGAGGCGCAGGCGCTGGCCTGGACCGGCGGCTGGCTTGGGCCGAGGTCGGGCGCAGGCCGAGGGGAGGCGCGGCGCCGGGGCGCAGGCCGGGCCGAGGAGAGGGCGCGGGCACGGGCGAGCGAGAGGGCATGGGCACGGGCAGGGAGTCCCGGGGCGCGGCGGCCTGGGCCGGGAGCGGCGGCGGTAGGTCGAGCACAGGCCGGGCCTGGAGAAGCTCGGCCGAGGAGGGGCTCGGCCCGGGCGGCTCGGGGTTGGACACAGAGAGAGACAGAGGAAGGAGACGAGAAGAAAGAGGAGGCCAGGAGAAGAAGGTAAACAGGGAAAAGGGATAAAGGATAAAGGGAAAGTAAAAGAGGAAAGGGAAAAAGGAGAGGGATTTTGTGAACTATTTTTGGAACTCGGGATTAACAAGACATTTTCAAAATTGGAATATTTATTTGGAATAGAGGAGACCAAGCGGTGTTAGGATGAAACGACTATTCTGAATATTGAGGATATATACCTTCATACATATATATATATATATATATATATATATATATATATATATATATATATATATATATATATATATATATATATATATATTGGGAATCGAACAGTATTTGGACGAATTTAGAAAACAAAAGCATATTTAGTGGGGTCCAGGAAACAGAATATTTTGTGGGATTCCGAGAACACTTGGAGGAGATTAGGAAACGGAATATACTCTGAGAGGTTCGGGAAACAAAGGGTATTTTATCAGGGAGTATTTGGGGAAATCGGATCTCGGAATAATTCGGGAATCCGATAAAATTGGGAATTATTTTGCAGGGATCAATAGTTCGGATTATTCGAGCATAATTGAACTTCCCAGATATGTGGATATTTTGGAGATGCGGGAAATTATAATATTTTCCCGGGAACAGGAAAATGGAATATTCCAAATAAAATATTTTGGGATTAGGGAATTGACAAGGGTGTTTTATTGGGACTGGAATTTGGAGAAATCTCAGACGATTGGGGATTTGGATTCATTTTGACAAAAAAAAGGAGTTTAAGGGAATATCTGGGATTTATCTCAAAGGGAAATATAAATATTTCGAATACAAAGGATCTCGGATTAGGAGTCCAAAAGAGTTCTAGAGTTTCAAAAATGAATAAATCCGGTAACTCCGAATTTAGGTTTTTGAGGTGACTTTAGGGTTCTGGGAACGACACAAAACCCTAGAGGAAAAAGGGAGTCAGAGTTCACGATGAACGCGGAGACTTCAAAGGACTGAATTAGGAACGACCCGAACAGGGAAAAGAAAAAGGAATTTATTTATATTTATTTAATTACTTTAGTGATCTTTATAGCATTAAAATTAATTCTGTAGCTCCAAAGAATCCAAGAAAATTTCAGAGTTTATTAAATCACGGGGAATTTACCAGAAGTAAATACCACCACGAAACACGAAGGATTTATTATTGTAAATACTTAAACGCTTAAAATACTTCGACAAAACCCCTGGAATATAAAAGCATCCAAGTATTTATTTAAAGATTTAAACTCAGGATTTTTAATATTGGAAATTTCAAAATTTTATTCAAACTCTTTTCTCAAACAAAGATTTTCTAGTGTATTCTTGTATTTCCATTTACCCACGATAATTTTTAATTAAGACGATTTTCAGGGCGTTACAGGAACCAAGTGACGACTTGGGACCAGTGACCCATGCTAGGGTGAAGTGAACGTGTGCTTGGAAGTTCGCCTCGAGTCTTATCTAGCGAAGCAATGCAAAGCATCAAATCATTGTTGGATCTTTTGATGAAGTGGCTTATGGATGGATGATAGTATGTTGATCATATTTGTTGAAAGATCCTAAGTCACTAGCTCAAGATGGATGTGCTCAGTGGTTGTTCAGCGTTGAAAGACCTCAAGTTGAGACTGATCAAGTATTGGCATGTTGAAGACATACAAGCTCAAGTGGATTTCAGCGTTGAAAGACCTCAAGTTGAGACTGATCAAGTATTGGCATGTTGAAGACATACAAGCTCAAGTGGATGAAATAATGTAAATATGTAATCTTGAGTATAGGAATGCCGTACTGTCAAGAGGGATGCAACATTGACTGCATGAAAACACCAAAAGTGCTCATAGGTCAACCCATGTGAGAGAACCTTGAGAGTTGAGTGTGCTGACCAGAGCAAAACAGGTCTGGCCGGTTTTGCAAACCGGCCTGGCCGGTTTTCTCTGAGTCAGCCCTAACGGCTAGTTGGTATGAAAAACCGGCCTGGCCGGTTTTGGGAACCGGCCTGACCGGTTTTCGCCTGACAGTAACGGCTAGTTTTTGGTGAGTGGGTATTTATACCCTTTGGCTCTCTTCCTTGAGAGCTGCTGGTTGATTTTGGTTCTTGCACATTCTAAAGGGTTGCTAACACCAGCAAGGCTCTCCCCAACCTCTCTTTGTGAGATAGGCTTGATTTGGTTGAAATCTTTGAGTTGGGTTGAGAGAGAGTTTGTATGTGAGCTTTAGAGAGCAATCCATAGTCTTGAGCACTTGAAGGTGAAGTCTCGCAGCTCGAGAAGCATTTGTTACTCTTGGAGGTGAAACCTCCTAGACGGCTAGGCGTCGCCGGCGAGCTCCCAGGTTTGTGGTGAGCCACGGATCGTTTGTGCAGGTTTGATCTTGCCACCGGAAGGGAAAAGATCGCCTTAGTGGAATCGGGGACATAGCTTGACCTTGGGGTCACGAAAAGCTTCCTCAACGGAGACGTAGGGTTCACGGTGGTGAATCCGAACTTCGGTAAACAAACTCCTTGTGTCTCCACTGCGGTTTGTCTCACATTGAATCTCTAGCACATTTACCTTGCTTCCACTCGATCTACTTTGGTGTGCTTGTATTGTGTGCAGGGACTAAGTGAATCTTCTATGCTACATCAGCAAAGGCACATCTTCAAGTTTGGTTTGTGTTGGAACTCAATAAGGGGGTGTATTTTACTTGTGTAGGTTCTGCAGTAGAAAACCGGCCTGACCTGTTTGGAAAACCGGCCTGGCCGGTTTTGGGCTTTGAGTCAGAAACCGGCCTGACCTGTTTGGGAAACCGGCCTGGCCGGTTTTGGTACTGACTTTGCATTAAGTTTTTATAATTGCAGAATTTGCCTATTCACCCCCCCCTCTAGGCGACATCTCGGTCCTTTCAATTGGTATCAGAGCGAGGACTCACATCCAAGCTTAACCGCCGTGAGAAATGATGTCGACCCCGTATGAGGTAACGTTTGAGCCACTCAAACGGGATGGCTCAAACTATAATGATTGGTCCCTTCATGTACTTAATGCTTTTAAATCTATGGGTCCTCATGTTGAGCAAATTGTAGCTGTAAGCATTTGTCCTCCAAATCTTAATTCGCACAATTTGCCTAACCTAACCGAAGAGGAGGAAAAATTCGTGCAACTCAATGCTTGTGTTACAAGTTTTTTGTATAGTGTTGTGAACAGGGACCTACTTGATATCATCTTCGATGAGGAAGAGATTTGCGAAGATGCACATCTCATTTGGGCACTTCTTGCGAAAATGTATGCATTGCCCAAATGTGATGATCAAGTTCAAGAAGAGGAAGAATCACTTGAGGAGTGCTCCACATCATCAACATCTTTCTGTGAGCCTCTTGTGACATCTCCCAAGAAGCAAGATGATCACAAAAGCCAAGGCTCGGTTTCACTGCTGAAACCGGTCTGGCCGGTTTCTGAAACCGGTCTGATCGGTTCTGGCAGGGAAAATGGGCCGAACTGCAAGAAAAGCCGGAGAGGACGAGCAAGAGTCGTGCAAACATCAGCAGGGTTTTCATCTTCAAGTGATAAGGATCCCAAGTGCTCCATGGCCGAGAATAAAAGGAAAACCATGGAAGATGAAATTCAAAAGATTGGAACTACCAAGGCTCTAACCGAGGAGCTTGAAAAGCTTAAGCTCTCTAATGCTTCCTTGGTTAGTGATTATGATGCTTTATCTGAAAAATATTCTTGTGCTACTAACTATCTTGTGAGTGTAGCATCATTGGACCAAGAAAATCGAGAGCTCAAGGGTCAACTTGAAGAGCTCACTAGAGAGCATGTGACTTTGCAAGCCAAGCATGTAAAGCTTGAGTGCTTGCACAATGAGCTTGTTGACTCACATGCCTTGCTAGAGGTAGCACATGAGGTTTTGGTAACTTCGGTAAAATTCTATGAACCTCATGTTAACACTTACATATGCTCTCAAGCTAGTACATCCTTATGTGGTGCTAACTCTAGTAGCTATCAAGCAAAACATTCTTGTGTTGAGAAATCTCTTGTAGAGTCTTGTGACGACTTCCTTGCTCAAGAAAATGAAGATTTAATGCAAGAGGTTGAAAGGCTCAAAAAGGACTTGATCAAGTTAAAGGGAAAGGGTCAAGTGCAACTTTCTCAAGATAACCGTGAAAACATGGTGAAGAAGCTTGAGAAGGGTTCAACCGCCACTTACTCAATCCCTCAACAAGATCAGGACAAGAAGCACAAGATTCAAGAAAAGAAGAGAAGTCTTGATCAAATCAAGTGCTTCAAGTGCTCAAAAGTGGGGCACTGCTCATTTATGTGTCCCATCAAGATTGAGGACAAGTCAAAGCCCTCAAGAAGGGAAAAATACCGTGCAAAGAAAAGGGTATGCTTCGGATGCAAAGAAAAGAGTCATTTGATTGCCACATGCCCTATTGCACAAAAGGTGGCCTGCTCAGAGCAGAACCGGCCTGGCCGGTTTTGCAAACCGGTCAGACCGGTTTTGGCTGGGGCAGCCCACCATCTCTTGAAGAGAAGTTCTCAAGCCGTGCAATCAATCAAGAAGCTTAGCAATGATGAAGTGCATAAAAAGCATGACAGCGGTGCAGCAAGAAAGATCAAGAACCGCATTTGCTACACGTGCCGTCAAAAGGGACATATGGGTGAGAATTGTCCAAATGGTAACATTCCTAAGTCAAACCTTGTCCATTATAACTTTGCTAAGCTTAGGAATGACAAAGCTGGTATTTATGCTACAAGGGTGATTAGCTCACCACAAACTAGCATAAGAGCCATTTGGATTCCTAAGCATCTTGTGGCTAACCTAAGTGGACCCAACATGGCTTGGGTACCAAAAAGTACTTGATGAGTGTGTAGGAACATCGACATGCATTGGAAGCTTGGCTTGTAAAGATAATTGAATGATCAATCCACTAGCCAAGAATGATACCTTCGCTTGTATTCATATGCCCAATGACATATCGGTAACCAAATGCCTAAACTAATATGGCCTAGTCACCTTAGCCTCAGTGGGAGTAAGTGTCTCATAAGATACATTCTCTTGTGATTTATGTTCCATATGCCATGTGATGCGTGTAATGGCTCTCTAGTAGAGCAAATGTCTTGTTAAATGCAGGAATCCTGTAACTCATGAGTAAAATATCCTTTAAGGTAAGACACAAGACAAAATGCTCAAAGTGGGTTCTTCACTGGCAAAACCGGCCTGACCGGTTTCTAAAACAGGTCTGACCGGTTTGGAAAAACCGGCCTAGCCGGTTTCTGAAACAGGCCTGACCGGTTTTTACCAAGAGAAGCCAACTCAAGTGACTTTGTGAGAAAAATTGAAATGAGATGCAGGACTCTTGTGTTGTTCTCACTTATATGTTGGAGCTTATACACATGTGGTAGTAAGTTCTCATGGGACAATTTCAATTTCATAATTTTATTTATGTGCCGAGAACAATTTGTGAGATAAACTCCCCTAATTCCTTATACGGATCAAGTGCATGTCACATGATTTCTATTACATGATGCACCTATTAAGGGGGAGCTTAGTTCACAAGTTGTGCCATTGAGACTAACTTTTCTTTTAGTGATCTTGTAGTCTCAACTGTGAGAATTTGCTTCTTTATAGAGTATGCTATCTTATATTGATCCAAGGCGGTAAAATTGTTTCCATTTATTTATTGGATCATACTTCTAACTCTTGCATAGCTGCTCATCTTAATATAGCCTAAATTCCTTCTCTTGGACTTAATCGACCAAATTGGTGCATGTGAGCTTGCCTTCCACATATTCTCATACTTGCAGCAACAAAAGGGAATTTAGTCTACATTGTGAGGTTTCATCTTTTATGACCTACTTGCCTTTTCACTCAATGGTCACTAAAAGTGAGACTTGTGTTTGTGCAAAATAATGCTATTTCTCCTTTTTGTGATTTGAGCAAGATGAAATCCAATGGAGAACTAGTGAATGGGCTTAATCTTAAATATAGCACAACTTGGATGGCTAAATGGCAAAGGTGTGTTACTCTATCTACTCGTGTCTACCTTTGTGCATCTAGGCCATTCTTTCATGCTAGTATGAGCATCTGCATGCCTTAAATTCCAAGTCTCTCTCGTGTTGTGCCTATTAGATATTTAGTTGATACTTTCATGAAAATTGACTCGGTGTCAAGTATTCTTACATTATGCAAAGTATGAGCTAAATATTCTAAGATGGACCTTGACTTGATTTACTGCATGCCTGTTTGCCATAGGATAGATTTTCATAAAACTCAACTAGTATGCTAGGTGGTGTGCTTGTTTTTGAAAAATATTTGGATTTAGGTCTTTATGGACTTAATTGATCTATTTGTGACTATAGCTCTAATTGTTTGGTTGTTGGCTAGTCACAAATAGTGAGATTCCCTCAAGTCCATAAAATTGCTATCTATCATCATCTCTCCCATCTCAATCTTGGAAGAAACGAGAAAATTCATGGAAAATTGGAAATCCTATCTCTTCTGAGAAAAATCTTGTTCTCTAGATCAATATCCTTATCTAATATCATCTCAGATCAAGTAAAGGAGCACTAGAAGTAAATATCTTGGAATCAAATCATTTGTTGACCCCCTGGGGAAACCGGCCTGACCGGTTTCCAAAACCGGCCTGACCGGTTTTACCCAGGGAGTTACCCCTCGGGCATATCCCTCCCCATCAGGCCCCTTCTTCTTCTTTTTACCCTTCCACACCAGCACATCCTCCCTCTCCAGGTTCCTCCTTGTGCTCTCCCTCTCCATGGCGATTTGAGGTTTCAACCAAGAAAAGGAGGTCCTCTCGGTCGATTTGAAGCCTCCCAAAGCGGCCTAACCGGTTCCTAGGCCGCATTTGCAGTAGGGAACACCCTCCTCCATCTCTCAAGGAAATGAGCAATATTCCTTTGAGAAGAAAGGATTCCTCTCAGAACATTGTGCATCACGGTTCTTCTAGTAACCCCAGAGGTGTGAGCGGGCGTTCTCTGAGGCCCAAAAGAAGTCATATTCAGATTGATCAACCAAGGGGTCACATGACTATTGAGGAGGATGATGATGAGATTCACAGCACTTCTAGCAGTAATGATGATGAGGTTGAGGATGGGTCTTTCCGTATTGAACCTCGCCACGGAAAAGGTCCTGTCATTGAGGAGATTGATGAGGAAGAAGAACCTGCTGGTGATGATGCAGAGGGTGAGGAAGACGAAGAAGGAGATGATGGTGATGACAATGAGGTTGTGCAAATGCCTGTCATCCAGAAACCCACTGGTCCAGCAAGCAGAAAAGTGGTAAATTATCTTGGACTTGGTATGACTGACAAAGCAAGGCAGAAGAGAAGAGAAAGTCCACTTGATGTTGAGAGGAGTGCTACCGACTACAGGTTTCACACCTCTTTTCAGCAAGATTACTATCAGACTGCCATAATAATCAAGTCTACAATAGTGTCAGAAGCACAGTGGGTGGATTGGGAATATATGGAAAAGCAAGACAACCCAATCTTTAATGACATCATTGCTGCTTGCACAGTCAAGAAAATCAAATCTCTCATGGGCTATCGCTATAACTAGAACACCGAGATTATAGCTCAGTTTTATGCCACGGTGTACTTTGAGGAGCATGGAGATGTAAGGACGATGCATTGAAGGACAGAGGGTACTTTGTATAGCATCTCTTACACTGACTTCGCTGAGACTTTTGGATACAGAGTATCAGACTCTCGGCGTCCTAAGATTCATGGCAGTGTGCTCCCTGCTGTAGAGATGAAGTTCATGTATCCTAGCTCAAGATCAGGGAATTATGGCAAGGTGAGGGGTCTGTACACCTACTACTCCATCCTAAACCGCATGTTTAGGAAGACTTTCACACCGAGAGATGGGAACCCGAGCGACATTTCCTTCTATGCTAGAAACTTGCTTGCAGTCATGAGATCAAATGAGGAGAAGTTTTGTGTTGGAGACTTTCTTTGGGAGGAAATTAGACACATCTCTGAAAGTCCTCAGAAGGTGTGTGGCTTTGGACCCTACCTCATGCGCTTGATTGAGAAAGTCACGGGAGTGACATATCCCAAAGATTCAAAGCATGAGCCTCTCAGGATTCCGGCTCCAAAGAAGCCCATTGTGCCATCTCGACCCAAAGACCCTGAAGATCAGATGCAATGGGAGTCTACCCCACAAGAGCAGCAGTGGCAGAGCGAGCAGCAGCAGCAGGTTCCTACAGGTTGGGACCCCTGGCCCCAAACCGGCCTGACCGGTTCTGGAAACCGGCCTGACCGGTTTGAGTTTGACCAGCCGGGGTCCTCCTCCCAAGTACGCAAGATCCTCTCCAATTAGGGCTTTCTTCAACCTGTTCACTGGTATGTGCAAAACTCAGAGGGATATTCAGGTGGAATTGAGGCAGCAGCGAATTGACAGCAAAAAGGGGCGAGATGCAATTAAGAAGATGCATGCTGCGATGAACCTTGAGGAACCACCATCTCCTATCTCTCCTGCACCAGAGTTGCCTGAGATTCCTCCCCTAGAGACTATGTTGACTGATTTTCAGAATGCGGGGTACTTTGAGAAGTATCAGCATATCTTCACTCCAGGGGGTAGTTCTTCTTCACAGGCACCACCACCTCCTCCATATCCGGGCGATATTCCTTCTGTTCCTACATCTTCCACGGATGATTTCGCCACTGCAGCCGCTGCCTCCATCTTTGGGATGTTTTCTCCAAATGTGTGACGGCAGACGGTTGCTCTTTCTCAGGCCCCTTTGTGGCTGCTTGATGACAAAGGGGGAGAAGAATGAAGATTAAAGCTCTGCGTGAAAAAGAGGGGAGAAGAAAATCCAATATGGCCCTCTCTTATCTTGGTTTTGTAATAAATTCAAATTTGCTCTCTTTGTGGACTTGAGAACTTGTACTGAGTGCTACTGTGTGTAATGAACTTATTTTTACTATTAAGTGACCTTTTGTTAGTGTGATATGCATGAATGCTTGATGTAATGGTGGCTTGTGCTGGCTGAGGAAAAACCGGCCTGGCCGGTTTCTGAAACAGGTCTGACCGGTTTGGAGAAACCGGCCTGGCCGATTTCTGAAACAGGTCTGACCGGTTTTGCCAGAGGCAGCAAAATTTTTTTTTAGCTTTCTTGGTTGAGTGATATTCATGTCATATGCATCACGGAGTATTTGTTTATCAACACACACACCTTTTTGCACCCCACGGATGCTGAGATATAGGGGGAGCTCTTTTGTCGCTTAATATGTGCAAATTTGGCATTTGAGGCCAAACTTGTGGAAACTCACTCATAAGCACATATTAAGGGGGAGCTCATGATATATCTGAGAATTCAAAAGCTTATTTATGATTTAATTGTGAGCTTTAATCGAGGTTGTCATCAATCACCAAAAAGGGGGAGATTGAAAGTGCATCTAGGCCCCTAAGTGGGTTTTGGTGAGTTGAATGACAAAACGATTAAAGGACTAACTTGTTTGCTAAGTGTTGAGCAGGGATTTATTCTTATGATTATACTGTGATATTATTGGCTCATAAGAATATGCAGTGTTGATGGTCTCATGTTTTGAAAGCATTGGACAAATCATAATACATGGATTTTATTGGGTCTTTATTGTTGATGTGAAGCAAAGCATAGCTTAAAGTCGACAAGAGTGTGCGAAGATGTCAAGCAAAGTGACAAGTAACGAGGGACTAAGCAAGGGGGAACCAAGTGACGACTTGGGACCAGTGACCCATGCTAGGGTGAAGTGAACGTGTGCTTGGAAGTTCGCCTCGAGTCTTATCTAGCGAAGCAATGCAAAGCATCAAATCATTGTTGGATCTTTTGATGAAGTGGCTTATGGATGGATGATAGTATGTTGATCATATTTGTTGAAAGATCCTAAGTCACTAGCTCAAGATGGATGTGCTCAGTGGTTGTTCAGCGTTGAAAGACCTCAAGTTGAGACTGATCAAGTATTGGCATGTTGAAGACATACAAGCTCAAGTGGATTTCAGCGTTGAAAGACCTCAAGTTGAGACTGATCAAGTATTGGCATGTTGAAGACATACAAGCTCAAGTGGATGAAATAATGTAAATATGTAATCTTGAGTATAGGAATGCCGTACTATCAAGAGGGATGCAACATTGACTGCATGAAAACACCAAAAGTGCTCATAGGTCAACCCATGTGAGAGAACCTTGAGAGTTGAGTGTGCTGACCAGAGCAAAACAGGTCTGGCCGGTTTTGCAAACTGGCCTGGCCGGTTTTCTCTGAGTCAGCCCTAACGGCTAGTTGGTATGAAAAACTGGCCTGGCCGGTTTTGGGAACCGGCCTGGCCGGTTTTCCCCTGACAGTAACGGCTAGTTTTTGGTGAGTGGGTATTTATACCCTTTGGCTCTCTTCCTTGAGAGCTGTTGGTTGATTTTGGTTCTTGCACATTCTAAAGGGTTGCTAACACCAGCAAGGCTCTCCCCAACCTCTCTTTGTGAGATAGGCTTGATTTGGTTGAAATCTTTGAGTTGGGTTGAGAGAGAGTTTGTATGTGAGCTTTAGAGAGCAATCCATAGTCTTGAGCACTTGAAGGTGAAGTCTCGCAGCTCGAGAAGCATTTGTTACTCTTGGAGGTGAAACCTCCTAGACGGCTAGGCGTCGCCGGCGAGCTCCCAGGTTTGTGGTGAGCCACGAATCGTTTGTGCAGGTTTGATCTTGCCACCGGAAGGGAAAAGATCGCCTTAGTGGAATCGGGGACATAGCTTGACCTTGGGGTCACGAAAAGCTTCCTCAACGGAGACGTAGGGTTCACGGTGGTGAATCCAAACTTCGGTAAACAAACTCCTTGTGTCTCCACTGCGGTTTGTCTCACATTGAATCTCTAGCACATTTACCTTGCTTCCACTCGATCTACTTTGGTGTGCTTGTATTGTGTGCAGGGACTAAGTGAATCTTCTGTGCTACATCAGCAAAGGCACATCTTCAAGTTTGGTTTGTGTTGGAACTCAATAAGGGGGTGTATTTTACTTGTGTAGGTTCTGCAGTAGAAAACCGGCCTGACCTGTTTGGAAAACCGGCCTGGCCGGTTTTGGGCTTTGAGTCAGAAACCGGCCTGACCTGTTTGGGAAACCGGCCTGGCCGGTTTTGGTACTGACTTTGCATTAAGTTTTTATAATTGCAGAATTTGCCTATTCACCCCCCCTCCTCTAGGCGATATCTCGGTCCTTTCAGCGACGACGACAACGACGACGGCGACAAGGACGGCGATGGGGTCTCGGCCCTCAACTCGGCGGCGTCCGGGACCCTGGGGGCTGGCTCAGGGGCTGGAGCAGCAGTTTCGACAACCGCCCCTTGATCGGCCATTGTCGGCAGCCCTGCAGTCGGGACCGTCTCAGTTTCTGCAACTAGGACCATCGCCGGCTTAGCAGGAGTGCTCGCTGGCGCTGGCTTGGTTGGGACTGGCTCTACAACGGGAGTGGTTGGAGCAGTCTCCTTGAGATCAATATCGGCCCGCTTCCTGCGTAACGAGTCAGACTTCAAGACACTACCATGACAAACAAGATTTTCAGAAGAGCCAGAGCAACCTACCTCTTGGAGAACTTAAGCTTTTGCTCGGGAGATCCAGATCTCGGCGGTGGGTTGCGGCCGGCTATCGGGCCAGTCGGCGTGGCAGTTGGCTGTGGCGTTTTTATCCTAATTGGCCCCACTCCTTGTGCAGCCGGCTAGGTTGCCTGGGTACTCGGCAGCGCCACTCTTGGGCTCAATGTTGCTGATCCTGGCGACGTTGGAATCGGCCCTGTACTTGGCGGCACTCTGGTTGGGCTCGATGATGCTGAGCTCGACTGCACGGGTCCCGATCTGGGACTCAATGGCCTGGGCGCTGGACCGGTGGAGTCCTTTATCTTCAGACTCCCGGTAATAGTACTCGGCCCCATAAACGCCTTCTTGCCCTGATCTACAACAGGTCTCTTTCCCGCTCTCTTGGAGTCGGGCTAGGCAGCAGAAGGGCTTCTCGGCCTCTTCTTCGATTTCCAGGCCGACAATTTTTGGGAGTCGTCATCGAACTCCTCACACGACTGCAAGCAGTTCAACAATACAAGTTATACACTGTAGAGCCAATCTGGGCACATATCTGCAAGCATTCACCACAGATGAACTACAAGATAACATCAGCAAAGGTTACCTTCGGGCGCTGCCTTTTCTTGCTGTAAGCCGCCACGGATCGATCTGTGTCCTCGGTTTCGACCACCCCGCTGGCGAAGAAATCCAGTAGGATGTCGGTCACCTTATACTTGTCTATCAGGTCGGAGAATTCCCGGCTGGGATCACCTTTGCCCCTGTAGGCCTAGCCGAAGTGGCACCTCAGCTTTAGCGGCCTGAGGCCTCGAGTCAAGAAGCGTCTGGCCACCTATGGACCAAACAACCCGGCTTTCTTTAGCTTGCTAATCCTGCCGACAAGTGTATTAACCTGCTCCATTTCTTCAGAGGTGGGCAGAGATGACCACTTGGCAATAATCACCGGGGGCAAACCCATAAAAGGGGGAAGGCATGGCTCAAGATCGGAACAGTAAAACCATTCCTTATGCCAGCCTTTGAGAGAAGATTTCAAAGGAATATCTAAATAGATCTTCTTCATCTCATTCCTAAGTTGGACTCCAGTCCCCCCAATCACTTGGATTTTATTCTTGGAGGGTTGGGGCTTGATATAGAACAAATACCTGAATAGATTCAGATGGGATTCCACAACCAAGAAGCACTCACAAAGAGTCACGAAAATAGAGATCTGAAGAATCGAGTTGGGATTCAAATTCACCAACTCGAGCTCATAAAAAGAAAGGAGCTGGCGGAGGAACTCGGAAGATGGAAGAGAAAAACCCCGGTGGAAAAAAGAGGCAAAAACGACGGTCTCACCATCCTGGGGCTCCAGAGCCGATTCATCTTTAGCCGGACGCCAGTGGATAATCTCCTGGCTCTGCAACTTCAACTGCTTCTCCAGAAGCTTCAACTTCACCGACCCACAGTCTGAAGTCGGCCAGACATCATCCGACGCATCCACTGAATCCGACGCCCTCGTCATGGTTGGGGTTGAGAAGATTTGGGGGAAATGCTGCTGGAGGTTTGGAGTGGACAAGGAAGAGCGAAATCGCTCGAGTTCTAGTGGGGAAGAGCGAGCAATAGCGAACCCTAGCGGAGTGGGAGGCGAAATTTCGGCGCGGAAGTAGAAGATGAAACGATTGGTGGATTGGAGAAGATGAAGAAATCTTTTCTCTCTCTCCCCACCTTTTATAGAGCCGTTTCCAACTAGTGGGCTTGGGCTCGCAAAGTCGGTATTGGGCCACTAAGATATGAGTTTCTACAGTATCACGCTCAATATGGGCCGCTCGCAGGCTGGGTTAAAATCGCAGTGCTGATGCTACCAACAGGAACCGATGAGGTAAACAGATATGCTTCATGAATGCCTAATTGCTAAACACATGTGTTTGGGTATCTGTCTTATCCACCAGATATCGAGGATATATCATTATAAGGATCACAAGCTGGTCTTCATTAAAATTGGGGATGCAGGTATCTTTCTCGAGTACACCTGACCACGCAATGGATTTAATTTCATAAAGTGGTACTCGGCCTACATGCTTGGCCAACAGTTGCCATGAGCAACATTATTCTAGCCGACATGACGCTGAAGAGTTTAACTTTTGAGTAGTGCACTACTCGGAAGAGACTATAAACCTTCTTTCCAGCTGACATGACGCTGAGGAGTCTAACTTCCGAGTGGGACGCCACTCAGGAAAGATTATAAACCCTCTTTCCAGCTGACATGAAGCTGAAGAGTCCTATATATGAGTGGCATGCTACTCGGTAAGATTATAAATCATATTCCGGTTGACATGATACCAAAGAGTCTCATATACCAGTAGTATACTACTCGGGAAAGACTACAAGGTTAAAGATCTTTGACTTTATGTTTAATTGTTTTCACAATTAAGCATAAAGTCGGGAGCTATACCTAATAGATGCACCTATTCGGCGCACACTATTCATATATCTATATGAAGCCCTTCATAGCCTCACTGCCAGCTGACATGAAGCAGGACTCGGGAAGAAGAAGCACTTAGACAAAGAGTACTCGGGAGCAATGCACTCGGACAATCTTCACCATGGAGGATGAGCACTCGGCATCAGCTCTGACTCAACTATGAAGGTCTCAGGGGCTACTGTGGAGCCATGGGTCCTAGGTACCTCATCACAAGCATATGGGCCATTCGGATATAGGATGGGCCGAGACTTATAATTAGAGATATAATAGCACCCGGCAGACTTTGCCTTGTACAATAAGGAATATACAGTCCTAGTCGGGTAGATTGTATCTCTAAGAGGAGATCCCTTGGCCGTATTCGGCTGGGACTCCTACCTTGTACCCCTGTCTCCCAGTATATAAGGGGAGGCAGGGCGCCCCTTGGGGCAGAACAACATACGAGCTCATAGAAGCAGACGCAAATCCTCAAAGGAATAACACCACAACTGGACATAGGGTATTATCTCACATTGAGGGCCTGAACCAATATAAACTTCTCTATGTTCCTTTGCAATCCACCGGGTTTCCATCCGCCGAGTAGCCCCATATTCATATTGTCGGTGTAAAACATCGACACAAGGAGTGGTGCCCGTGCTGCCAGTGACGCCAGCGCTACCAACCAGCGAGAAGGAGCACCTCAGAACAATGGAGCACCCAATCACGTGCCACCACCGCTACCGGAGAACCCGGCGTTGGCACAGGTTCTGGCCAACCAGAACCAGATGATGGCTATGATGATACAGCAGCAACACCAGCAACCACACAACCCGGTCGCTGCCCCTCAGTCAAAGCTGCCTGAATTCCTGAGGGTCAGGCCGCCAACCTTCTCCAGCACCACCAACCCCATAGATGCCAACGACTGGCTGTTGGCAATTGAGAAGAAGCTCAACCTCCTCCAGTGCAACGATCAGGAGAAGGTCGCTTTCGCTACACACCAGCTCCAAGGTCCTGCATCAGCTTGGTGGGACAACTTCGTGGTGACCCGCACCTCTACCATGGAAGTCACTTGGGGCAGAATTCTACCACAATTTCCGGAAGTCTCAAATTCCGGCAGGAATTGTGGCATAGATGAAAAGAGAATTCAGAGACTTGGTCCAAGGAAAGAAGATGGTCACGGAATACCACGACTTCAACCGTCTAGCGCGCTACGCGCCCGAGGATGTCCGCACTGATGCAGAAAGACAAGAGAGGTTTCTGGACGGACTGGACGACAAGCTGACCAATCAGCTCCTCTCAAGTGATTATCCAGACTTTGAGAAGCTAGTGGATAAAGCGATCTGCCAGGAAAGTCAGCGCAACAAGGTGGACCGCAAGAGAAAGGCTGCACAGTTCCGGACTCACCAGGGGCAGCATCAGAGGCCACGGATGATGCTGGGCCAGCAGGGTGGACCGTCCACCATGATCGTCCGTCAACAGCGCCCGTTCCACCCGGGGCACTTTTGGAGGCAGCAGCAGCAACAGCGGGCAGCACAACCGTCCGTCCGCTCCACGCCCACCAATGGCACCAGTGCAGCAAGGTCAGTCATGGAAAAACGACGGGGGCAAGACCTATGTCTTCTTCAACTGCAATGAACCGGGTCACTTTGCCGACAAATGTCCGAAGCCGAGACGAATGGGATCTAGGCCTGCAGCTCCCCAGCATCCCAATGCCAATCAGCAGGTGATAAAGGGGCGTGTCAATCATGTCTCCACGGAAGAGGCGCAGACTGCACTGGAAGTAGTATTGGGTATGTTTTTTGTGAACTCAATACCTGCGACCGTACTTTTTGATTCTGGTGCAACACATTCTTTCATATCTGTTAACGCCAAAATTTGGTAAGGCCCTGTATCAGATTCGGTCAAAGGAGAGGTTACAGTCAACTGACGGAGAAAAGACCGGAATCAGGAAGGAGCCGTGAAGACCGTTACTTGGCAATTATTTACTGTACCTATTAGTTAGGCAGGTGTTTATCTTTAGGAAACCTGACCTCGTTTCCAGTCAGGATTAGTTAGCGTTTTCTGTTATAGATAGGAAATCATGTATCGTGTCCTATCAGGACTATGTCAACTCGGGGTATATATACGTATGCCCGGGTGCCTTGTAAATTATCACAACGATCAATACAAATTTCGGCACATCGCCACCCTTTCGACGGGATCCTGCTTCTCGAGCCGGGCTGCATCGGTTAGGTCCGAACTCCTGCGAGAGGGTAAGTCTTGTCACCCCGGCTACCTATCGGCTAGGACTTCCTCGGTTAAGTCCGATATTCTAGTCGGTTTATGGTAGTCGGCTTACCACGATATATTTACTTTATCTATGGCTGCATCAGTTCAGTTTGACCTCATAGATTGATTAGGTATATCACATCACGCGTGCGTAGATCGTATCGGCTTACTGGGAGCGGTTTATCGTCAGTTTGTGCTGCATCGGTTAGGTCCGACCTACTAAACTGCTAGCGATAAACCGATCCTGCTAAATCGATGTTTTATGCGCAGGCGTCTTACCGGGGTGTATAGCCGGTAAGTTATCTTCATCACGATCGCATTATATCTATCGGCCTATTGAGGTATCGTTATCATCGTCGGTCTGTGCTGCAACGGTTGGGTCCGATCTACTAGACTGACAATAATAGCTTTATTCTTGATGAGCCGATGGGTGTTATGCGATGTTGTTATCGGAGTGCTTAGCCGATAAATTATCTGTTGAAGCCGACTATATTTACTTATTGTCATATTTTATAATTATTCTGCTCAATAGTCGGCTGGCTCATCAATTATCTATCATTTATGTTATTGCATGCCTTATCATACATTCTTGCCTGTATTATTGTTACAATCGGCTAAGGACTAGCCGATGGGTTTATTCTGCCGATCCAAGTACAAGCACAAGCAGGTTCTCGGGCACGACCTCAGGCGAGGGCTCGGGCGCGAGCTTAGGTAAGGACCAGTGTGTGGGCCCGGATAGCGGACGAAGATCCCGGGAGCCGATATAAGCAAGGGCCCGGGCACAGGCATATCTTCATGGCAACACCAGTAACACTAGACTATGATCGGCTAGGAGTTATTTGATTTATTTATGCATCATACTTGCTTATTTTATCAAGTTCATAGCCGGTTTTTGAGTATCCCTTCGATGATCGGCTAGCACGATATTTGTTTATTATTATGTTATTGCTCTTGCCGTCATCGGCTTTAAGCCGATGTATAAGTGCCACAGTGCGCATCGGCCATCGGCTGATGAAACGAGTCTAGATCGGCTTCCAGCCGATTGGCTCATTGATCTAACATTTTCCTCCTTGTCAATTACAAGGTCAAATTGACTGGCACGCCTACGAACCTCAAGACTTTAGGACCTGCACTGGAGTAAAGCAAATCTCCCAGGCTTTCGCGTGTCTCCCAGACGCCGGACGGCCCCCGGCGGGTTTTCGGCGTCAACAATATCCAAGAAATTTGTGGGGGCACATGGGATAAAAATAGTGGAATTTAAAATCCCCATGAAGGTTCATACACCTGGGAACCGCATGATAACCACTCACTATAGCCCTTCAGTGAGCCTAGAAATCCAAGGATCACCTTTTCTAGCCAATCTCATCCTCTTTGAATCCAAAGACTTAGATGTCATCCTAGGAATGGATTGGTTGACCCAACACAAAGGGGTGATCAATTGCACGGACCGCACCGTAACAGTGACCAGTTCGGAAGGAAAGGTGGTTATCTTCAAGTCACCTGTGCCGCTGCATCAGGAAAGCGAACGCGAACTATCTAGATGGATGGGGTCTCGAATAAAACTCAAATAAATGCGATAACCATCCATCCTCATCGCAGACTTGCCATAATCTTTACCCACTCACAATACAAATCCAAAATGCCGAGAAGTGTACAGAAGAGATAATCATAAGGATAGCTTGCCAGTCCTCCCCGTCATACGCCCGTCAAACCACTCGATGGTGGCGACCAAACACGATACGTACCCCAGAGGACTCGAACCACAATAGCTATCCCCCAACCATCTCAATTATAAACAACTCATACTCATGTTCAGCTAGTCCCCAGGAAAGCGACTAGCCTCACACTTTCATCGCAAGCAATTGATAAACATCACAAGTACTCTAAAAATGGATAGACGAGCGGCAGAGTTACAACTATTACATAGAGGGTTCTCACACCCTAAATCATCACAGAGTACGCAAAAATAGCAGCGGAAAAATATAAACACAAAAGACAAGAACCAGTGGTGCCAAACCCATGCACAGGGCAACCGACTGGGGATAGAGCTCAACTTCAACTACGCATTATCCTCGCCACCCTCGGCGGGATAACAGTAGATCACACCATCATCGTCGTTATCCTCACCTGAAAAGATGCAACGTGAGTACGAATGGTACTCCGCAAGACTTACACAATAATAATAGTACAAAGGAAACATGCTGGTTTCTACATCAAGGAAGAAGGCTATATTGATTTGATTTTGCACAAAGCTGATTTTATTGAGCAAGTAATACTTGAAACTATAAGCATTTTGTGAAATAACTCAATCTGAAATTTTAAGACAGCAAGTATATGGTTCTGAAAATGGAATATAAATGAGCATCAACCATGCTTTAAGCATCATCCATGGGCCACCCTTGCCCAAACAATTGTGCTACACTAGCACACCATTTTTCATGACTAAAGCCAAGTCATATTTAACATTAAAAATCTCTTATATAAACCCATCCATCCATGACTATCCTAAGTCATGGTATAACCACATAATCCAAGTTGGATGCTAACATGACTGAGGAACACATCAAGCGGTCGTCCGTAACCGTGGACACGGCTATTCGAATAGTTCTTACTCTGATCAGAAGTGTACATCTTTACCCACACATGTGATAGAAGCAAACGGCTACACTCTAGTTGATCCGTACCGTCGGTACCCACACTCTACACATTGAGTGCGGACTAGAGTCACAACAGAACCTTTTGCACGCTTAGCTCCGACCACCTAAACCCGTCTGGGCCCCGACGACTTAGTCGTGCGTGTGTGATGACTAAGGCAGGCTCACCGTCGTGGGAGGCACCTCCGGCCAGTCCAGGCGTGCTCGAGGTCCTCCAACGGAAATCCCTCCTCACGACTGACGGACGGGCGTAGATGGCCACAGCCTCCTGTGCTACTGAGTTAAGCCGTCCCACTCCCGGCGTGTGGAAGTACGTAGGGTGCTTGAATAGACGTCAACATGTTCGGTCCTTAACGACCCAGACGGAGCTACGCGCATCGGGGAAACACCATCCCTTCATCGCCCTATCATCCGTCCAAGTCAAACATATTCTCAATTATACATTAGAAGTGATTCTTTTCAGATTTTAACCCATCCATTCGCCTTAAACTAGTTTTGAACCGATAGCTCCATCTATCGGACCTTCTAAGTCTAGAAATAAGCATGGCTAAGCATCGGTAAAATGAAGTATCCCAAAGTCCTAACCAGGGGTTGACAATGTATAAACATGGCCATCAATAAACAAGGAATGGAAATGCATACAATAGGGAATATATTAACTCTACCCATTTTCCCCATTTTGAACAGACTGAAGCATGCATATAGATATTGTTTTCCACAAACAAATTAATTTATTGAAAACATAGGTTCAATAATGCTAGACGCTTGCCTTGCTGCAGCGATGAGGTCACACTCAAGCTCTGGGTTTAATTCCCACGTACTCCGTATCCTCAGAATCTAGTCGATAAGAAGAGCAATATGCAAATAAGAAGCAATAAACATGTCTATGCAAACATGATTAATTAATTATGAGATAAAATACAGTAGGGTATAGCATGTCCTAACAAGATTTTAGGAGAAATAACCAAGTCATTTGCATCCCTGGATTGGGAGAAACAAAAATGACAAGGTAGAAGGGCTGAAAACGGCAAAAGCCGAAACTATAGGAAAAACTCTAAGTGGAAAAATAAGTGCTTGACTTCGTCTGGTAGGATTTTATGAGTGTGAGTATTTTTATGTGGAAAATACATATCTTCCTGGTTCCGACAAAATTGGTTTACTGAAATCCGATTTAAATGATTAGATATGAATTTTACAAGTTTAACAAAAAGAAAGGTTAGAAAATTACTTAGCCTATTTTGGGAGGTATTTTTATCAAATACAACTTTTCCACAGTAAGGTTACAATTTTCTGAGTTTAACAGAAGTGGTTTGCACATTTTTAGCAAATAGGATGAATTTTATGGGAATATTTCAAGTTATTAAGCCCAAAATAAGTCAATTTTGCTTCATATTATTTTATGGATATTTTTCTGTACAGAAGTTGTCCTATTTTATTTTACAGTAATAAAGTTCACAAATTTACAGAGCTAACAAAATTGGTTCACTCAATTTGGAGTCAAAATGGAGAAGTTATGGATTTGCAAAGTTTAGCCATTTTCTGTGTAAGATAATCTTTTAATTACTTTTCCTATTTCTTTCTTCTTTCTTCTTTTTCCCTTGCAGCCCGGGCCCGCAGGCCAGCGAGGCAAAGCAGAGCAGGGCGCGGGCACGAGGGCCACGGCGCACAGATCGGACCGTCCGTTCCCGGAGTGTATGGTCCGGCCTGGCGAACAGAGAAGGACGCGGGCAGACAGAGCCGGCGAGCTTCTCGGCGGCGGTGACGCGAACGCGGCTCGCTGTAGCCGCCCCCAAAGAGAAAAGATAGAGAGTTCACGCGGAGCTCAAGGCGGTCTTTCTTGACACCTCGGGTCACCGGAATCTCGCCGGGCGAGCTCCAGCGGCGCGAGTGGTTCGGGTAGCTAGGCCGACTCGGCTACGGGCGGTTTCAGCCAAAACAAAGCATGCTTAGCGTCTAAAAGGTACCAAGATGCTCACTGAAGGTTTGCTGGTCTCGGTGAAACGGAAACAGCAGCGGCGACGGCGAACTTGGCCGGCGCCGCGAACTCCTTCGGTTTCACACCGGTGCCTTCTCCCGGGGTTCTGCAGTCGGGTGAGGTGTCTAACAGGTTAGAAACTTCCTAGTGATGGCTCCTGTGCAATGAATGGAACTAGGACTACCAGAGAGAAAGAAATCGACAGCGGCGCAGTTGGCCGGACTTGGGGAAGATGACCTTGATCTCGAGCTTCACTACATCCTTTCCTGATTCCTTCTCCGGTGGTCTCTGGAAGTGGGGATGAGGTTGGCGCAAGGGCTCGGTCGCGGTGTACTGTATCGGCCGGAACGACGAGATGACGCCGGCGACGGCGCTGCAGATTGGAGAGCGAAGCACGGGCGGCTTCGACCGGCGATCCTAGGCAATCAAGTATGAAAATGGAACAATCAGAAGGTGCTCATCATGTTCTGGCTAAGGGAAGAGGATGGATTTCACCAGAGGAAACTCAGTTTCGGTCGAACACTCACGGCAGCAGGAGATGACTTTCACGCCGGTGATCTTTGGGGATTTCGTCGGTTTTCTCGGTGGGAGCGTGAAGAGGGATGAGGAGGAGGTTCTTCTGGCGAAGTGAGTCGAGATGGTCGAGGTTTCCCAGATTCAGTGCTTATCTCAGTGTCCCTGTGAGCTGTGAGGAGAAGGAGAAGGAGGCAGCGACACCTGTGCCATGCAGTGCTGAGCTGCTCCATTCCACAGTGGTCCTTGGTGGGTCCCACATGTAAGACCACATTTTCCACACAATTTTGGTTAGGTATAGTCTATGAATTGTGGGTCCTTGTAGTGATATTCTAGGTGACATGGAGGAGGATGGTAGGATTCTGGGTGAAACACTCTGTCCCATGTTATGCTATGAACTGACCAGTGGCCAGGGTCCTGTGGGTCCCATTGTCAGTGACGTGAGAAGGAGAAAATCTCCAGAAACTAAGTCTTGCTAGCTGTCAAGCAGGCAGTCTTTGCATTACTGTTTCACTAAGTTAATGAGGAGCATAATTCATGGGAAAATTACTGGAGGTAAGAAAGATGTTTTTTAACCTGCTGACCAAAAATCGTTGCTAGAAGAGTCTGGTTCATCTCTGGTGAAAAAGCAAAGTAGGCATACTAATCCAGTCTTTCTGCAGTTTAGTTCATTTCTTCCAGTGCCTTGATCTTATCATTTTATGTGTTTTCTTTGGGAGATAAATTAATCCAAAATTCCTGATGATAGGGTTCATGTGGCACACACTTTTTGGCAAAAAGGGCTCTGTCATAATTAGTCTTCATTTTCATGTGGTGAATTTTAGAAGTAAACTAATGTCATTTCAGCTAGCTTCTAGTTTTGCTGATTTGAGGGACTTGGTTGAAGTATTTATTTAAGTGATAAAATTATGTAAAATTTACAGTGGTTGATTTGGTGAGATAGTGCTTACAGGAATTTTTCCATGGTTTATGTGTAACTAACATCTTCAGAAAAATCCTTAGACTTACCATGCGTATGGCAAAGAGAAGGATCCAGGCTGAAACTTGTTTGGAATTTGTGAGGGTCTAAACTAATGAAATCAATTCTGGAAAAAAAATTATATTGATATTCATGGTAACTAAAATAGTATTTGAATAATTATTTCCCACATATGTTTCTGTTCAACTTGATGCACTATTTGGTAAGGTTTGGTTTTTACCGATTAGGGTTTTAACTATTGAAGGTTTACATATTGCAAACTTTAATTTTGCATGAAGCGACATAGCAAGGATTTTGTTTATGCACTCTAGTGGCAGTAGGTTATAACCCTAATTACTTGGAATTAGATTTGGGGCTGTGACATTGCATGCCTTATCATACATTCTTGCCTGTATTATTGTTACAATCGGCTAAGGACTAGCCGATGGGTTTATTCTGCCGATCCAAGTACAAGCACAAGCAGGTTCTTGGGCACGACCTCAGGCGAGGGCTCGGGCGCGAGCTTAGGTAAGGACCAGTGTATGGGCCCGGATAGCGGACGAAGATCCGGGGAAGCCATATAAGCAAGGGCCCGGGCACAGGCATATCTTCATGCAACAACTAGTAACACTAGGGACTATGATCGGCTAGGAGTTATTTGATTTATTTATGCATCATTACTTGCTTATTTTATCAGTTCATAGCCGGTTTTGAGTATCCTTCGATATCGGCTAGCACATATTGTTTATTATTATGTTATTGCTCTTGCCGTCATCGGCTTTTAAGCTGAGTTATAAGTGCCACAGTGCGGCATCGGCCATCGGCTGATGAAACGAGTCTAGATCGGCTTCCAGCGATTGCTCATTGATCGTAACATTTCCTCCTTGTCAATTACAGGGTCAAATTGACTGGCACGCCTACGAACCTCAAGACTTTAGGACCTGCACTGGAGTAAAGCAAATCTCCCAGGCCTTCGCGTGTCTCCCAGACGCCGGACGGCCCCCGGCGGGTTTTCGGCGTCAACACGCTTTTGGCACGCCCGGTGGGACCGAAGTTTCAACAAACACAGTTTCAATCAAGATTTCAACATGGCTGGAAAAGAAGTCAAGACGGACAACATAATTCCGGTCACCATGGAAGATCTAACTGAAGAACAAAAACAGCAAGTTGAACAGACCATGACAAATTTCCAGAAGCTGTGCCTAGAATCCTTCAGTATGACAAGGCAAGGGCCGATTCAGAAGTCTCAGTTTCCAAAACCAGTACTGGTAGGAGAATCGAGCCGCACACAACCCGAGAGTCCACCAATCAAGCCTTTACAGGAGATGGTCAATGAGGCTGTACACCACGCGCTCATCAATCAGTCGGGGATCTTAGTAAATACATTGCATAACCTTATCAAGAAGACTGTTGATGGATCGATTGCCCAAGAACCAACTCGGGGTCCTGTTTTTCTCCCGCCGAAGATAGAGCCAAATCAGGTTAATTACAACATCAGCAAGGATGTACCAGAACACTTGTTCGCGCAGAACCAGGCTGGGGGGCAATAGGATATCCCTCCTGGATATCACCGATCTACTTATTATGGGGGATATCAGCAGAACTATCCAGGAGGAGGAGCCGATCCAGGTACCACGCAAGAGGGAGTATCACAGACAGAATCGCAACCAACCCCGCCGATACAGTATTCAACAGGGAGAATGTAAAGAAGAGGACTTATCGGCACAGGTTGAAGAGATAGTAAGGGAGCAGTTCGGGATCAAGCCCAAGGAACAAACGTTCATGTATCGGCACCCATATCCTGAGTGGTTTGACAGGGTTCCGTTACCACACCGATACAGGGTCCCGGATTTTTCCAAGTTTTCAGGGCAGGATAACACGTCTACAGTAGAACATGTCAGCCGATTCCTGGCACAATGCGGGGAGGCATCGGCTGAGAGGCCTGAGGGTTAGGTTTTTTCCCCTATCACTATCTGATCGGCTTTTACATGGTTCTCCTCATTACCGCCGAATTCTGTTCGGTGGGTGGGCCGATCTAGAGAAACAGTTTCACAAATATTTCTTCGCTGGAATTCATGAGTTGAGACTGTCAGATTTGACATCGGTTAAGCAAC
Organism: Oryza meyeriana var. granulata; assembly: GCA_003991445.1. Taxonomy (NCBI): domain Eukaryota; kingdom Viridiplantae; phylum Streptophyta; class Magnoliopsida; order Poales; family Poaceae; genus Oryza; species Oryza meyeriana. The sequence continues at coordinate 31,874 of RYFJ01000947.1, forward strand.
GACCAGATGAAACAGTACCGGAATACATTCAGCGATTTCGGGATATCAGAAACCGGTGTTATAGTTTAAACCTGAGCGATGGGCATCTGGCCGATCTGGCTTTTCAGGGACTCTTGGCGCCAATCAAAGAGAGGTTTTCATCTCAAGAGTTTGAATCCCTGTCGCACCTGGTACAGAAGGTATCGGCTCATGAAAGCCGATTTCAAGAGGCGAAAAAGGACAAGTACCAGAGGAGGGTTGCTCAGGTTCAGGTCTATTCATCGGACTCAGATAATGAGGAATCCGATGCTGAAGTTGGACTAGCAGAGTGGGCCAGGAACAAGAAGTCAGTATCGTGCCCGTGGGTCAAAGATATCGGCAAGAAGGAACGGTATGATTTTGATGTTAGTAAAGCCGATAAAATCTTTGACTTGTTGTTACAGGAGAAGCAAATACAGTTGCCGCCAAACCACATGATTCCATCAGCCGAAGAACTAAAGAAGAAGAAATATTGTAAGTGGCACAATGCGATATCGCACCATACTAACGAATGCAAGGTTTTTCGGCAACAAATTCAGTTGGCTGTTGAGCAATGACGAATCAAGTTTGAAGACAAGAAGCCAATGAAGATAGATGGGGCACCCGTTCCCCGAAACATGTCTATGCAGGTCATCATCCAGGACTCGAGCCGATGAAGGAAGACGTCACCAGTAAATCGAGTTACTTCATCGGGTATGATAGAGAAGTACTCAAGGTACGGATGAATAGGGGGATGGACCAGAACAATATAATCCACATTGGGAATTACCCGTTCTTCCGATTCTGCTGGGGATAAGGGAATGAGACTGCCGTCAGCTGAAAATTGCCCCGAGTGCAGTATTGCAGGGAATCGGCATGATCGCCAGCAGGAGTTTTCGCGGGATCGGTCGCCTGGGAAAAAAGCATCAGTTCATAGCCGATTGGGGCCGATCATGAGAGTTCTTTGAAGAGGATGAAAGAGGAAATACGTGAGAAACAAGTCCAGAATCCTCAATGGTGCCCTAGTGGGATATTCACGAAAAATCAGAAGAGGAGGGCACAGCGTTTACGACACCGAGAGCAACAGGAAAACAGAGTCAAGATCGGGGGGAGGTTGATCATTGTCCAAAAAGACTAAGGCAAGTTTGGCAAGTGAAGAAGAAGGACGATGAGACGCATCAAGCACCGGTAAATATGGTGTTCTTTTGCCTCGGGAGTATAAAGCGCTTTCATCAGATGAAGAAGGCGATGAGGAGTTTTCGCTCAAACTGACGTACAATCTGATCAGGCCATATTTGAAATAAACCTGAGAAGTCAGAGCATCGGCACTTAAAGCCGTTATACAGTCAAGGTTACGTAAATGGGAAGCCGATGAGAAAGATGTTGGTTGATGGAGGAGCCGCGGTTAAATCTCATGCCTCATGCTACATTCCGGAAGTTGGGAAGACTGCCCGAAGATCTGATCAAGACAAATATGGTGCTAAAAGACTTCTGGTGGGAATCATCAGAGAAGCAAAGGGCGTATTAACGTGGAGTTGACAGTAGGAAGTAAGACATTTACCTACCACGTTTTTTCGTCATTGACGGAAGGGATCATATAGTTTACTTCTCGGCAGGGAATGGATTCATGCGAACTGCTGTGTGCCCTCGCGATGCATCAATGTTAATACAGTGGCAGGGAGATCAAGTCGAGATGGGTTCTAGCAGATCGGGTCGACCAACATCGGCGATGACCGATCTACCAGTACTGGGAAGCCGAGCGGTGTTGATTGCCTATCCGGAAAAGTATGGAAGGAGATAGAGAAAGAGGATACCTCGAGTCACTAGCCAGGGATACAGCCGATCCAGCAAGTCGGCTCTGAATTGTTACTCTGATGGGCCTCCATTGAAGACTTGAGGGGAAATTGGGCAATGATTTACGTCGGGATGATTTGGAAGAGATTGTATAGGACCAGGAGATAAGCCAAGGCGACGTACAAAGCAAAAAATTAAGTCCGTGAACTACGAGAGAATTGATAGCACTGCTGAAGGAGCATCGGGATTGTTTTGCCTGGGAATACCATGAGATGCCAGGATTAAGCCGATCGATTGTTGAACATCGGCTGCTTATTTAAACAGGATACGCGCCGTTACAAGCAGGCCCAGGAGATTCAAGCAGAATGGATGAGCCGATTCAAGGGCGGAGATCACAAGTTTGTTATTGATGGCAAGTTTATTAAGGCCTGCGTGCTATATGCTGATGGGTTCTATTCGGTCGCGGATGGCAGAAGAAACAAATGGGAAAGTGAAGGATTAGTATTGATTTCCAGAGATCTAAATAAAGCTACCCCAAGATGAATACCCGATGCGATAGCGGATTTATTTGGGGAGCGGGCCTCAGGCACACAAGATGATTACAGCGTCATGGACGCATGCGGGATACAATCAGATTTTTTTATGGCTGAAGGAAGATGTACATTAAGACTGCGGTTTTCGATGTCCAAGAGCTATCGGCTGTGTATGAGGGGTATAGTAAATAGACGGTTGGTTTGTTAAAAAAGTGCCGCGTGCACTTATCCAAAGAGCGATGAATTATATATTTCATGAATCTCATCGGCTATTCGTTACGGAAATCTACATTGATGAATGTGGGGTGTTAAGGCAAATAGGAAAGCCAGTATAGCCGATGTTACGAAAGAGTGCTGAGAGGGCAAGAAAATACGACTGAGGATGAATGCCTAATAAAGTGCGCTTTCGCGTATCGGTCTGGGCAATTTGTTTAGGATTCAATAGACGCAGGTGGATTGAAGGTATCAGCGAGTATCAGAGCCATATAGCACTACAGAGCCACCAAGCAATAAGACAGAGTTGCAATCGTTGATTCGGCAAAGATTAATTATGTGAAAGATTTATATGCAAATTTTCAGGGGGAGAAGAATTGAGTCTTTCACGCCGTTAGTTGAAGGAAGGCGATGCAAGAATTGGTGTGGGGGGGGAGCACAGCAGAAGGCATTTGACGAGTCAGGAAATTATCTAGATTCCCCGCCTATTTTTGATTCCGCCGCCAGAGAGGAGTGCCTGTTCAGGTTAGACTTGTCGGCGATGAGAGGTCCATCGGCTCGTTGTGATTGCAAGAATTTGAAGGCAAGAGTGAGTCGTTTTTATCTGAGTAGAGACTCTGGATTGCTGAAACAAGATATCCTGCGCGTGGAGAGAAGTTATCTATGTTTATATTTCTCTCATGGTACAAAGTGGCAGGCATTACTCCTATCGGCCTGAATGACAGTAGTTTGCCACCGATGTGGGTCAAACATATGTGGGTCGGCTTCCAAGTCTGAAAGCGCGATGCTGGCAAGTGGGTTTTGCTTTGACAGCAGTTTGACTTAAGAGTATGAATCGGCTAAGGCGATTAAGGGACAGGCTGCCGATTTATTGTGCAACACAGAGGGAGTTCACGAAGACTATGTAGAGACCCGATCCCATGACTTTGTTTGCGATTGGATTCGGTTTGCAACATGGATCTGGTGTTGGGCTATGAATCATATCGCTCGGGGGCAAGGTTTGAGTTTGTCTTTCACAATTAGCTATATCGGACGAATAATCAGGCGGAGTACGACGGTGCAAAAGACTTAACTCTTAAAGGAGATCGGAGCCGATGTCATAGAGAAATTGGCGATTCTTTATTAGTGGTCAAACGAGTTGACTGGAGAATATGAGTGCAAGATGATGTTTTGAGGTCATTCATGAGAGGTGTACGAATTTTTAAAGAGATTACAAGATAGTATTAAGATCATATTCCCAGGGGAGCAGAATTTAGAAAGCCATGATCTTGCACAGGTTGCTTCAGGGATTCGGCTGAAATAGCAAGTGAGGTTGAATTAGCCGATATTGACACCAGGGCAAGGGCCGATGACTGAGACAGAGTTTAGTTGATTACGTACGAATCCGTCGCAATCTGGTTTCCAGGAAATCGGATAAGCTACCAAAAATGTGCTGCTTGATGGGGAGTTGTATTAGTCGACGTTTGAGATCTCTCG
>RYFJ01003939.1:0-44425 GCA_003991445.1 Oryza meyeriana var. granulata
CCATGAGGCGCACGAAGGCGGGTTCGCGGCGGAGCTCAGGTGCGGCCGGACCGTTTGATGGTCGACGAGGTCGCACGAAGGCGGGATGAGCTAAGACCGCCGCTGCGCAACTTCGGCGAGAGGACCTCCGTGAGTCCGACTTAATCCCCACCAATTTGGAATTTTCTTGACTCGGGATTGGGGAAAAAAATGACATTTGAGTTCTCACTCGGGGTGAGAAAAAATTTTTAGGGTTTCGGCCGTGGGAATTTGGGAATTTAAGTGTCTTAGCCCAAAATTTGGCTCCCCTCCTTCTATGCTACCCAAACCGACCGATTAAGACGAAACCCCACGGGCACAATGTGCTCTACATCAACTGGTCAGTAACATCCCTCCCTCTTGCTCTCTCATTAGGGTATCTTTGGCAAGCATAAGTATATTTGCGCATTGCTGTGGTTGCCTTGCCTTCTGTTTTGTTATTCCAATTAGAAAGAACCGACCGATGTGGCTTGAATTGTATCGATGAGATTATTTGATTTGCTGTCCTCTTAGGAGAAAGCTTGTTCTTAAAACTGTCTATGCTTGTTATTGTTATGTCTTTGTTTTGTCACTAGGCAACTAAGCATTAAATTATTGTAGATCACTGCATCCATGATTATAGCATAATCAATAAAATTTAACACTTGTCTCTTAGGGCACCAATAAAAACATCCTAGGATATATCATGCTCGCTACTTGTATGGTTCTTTGCTCCAAGTTTGAAGTAGTTATTATCGTTGAGCAAGATAAAACTGGATTACTGAAAATCTTCGTATTGACTGGAGCCATCATGTCCCTGTTATTGTGCATATATGATCTTTGTGTGTCATAGGTCTTATTCTCTCTTCTTTGCTCGTCATTTATGGCGAAGTCTTTTTCTTATTTGTTCTCTTTGCAATTTGTATCCTAGTGGTGCAAGCATGGTTTGAAAATTGACACAAATGTATTATGATGTCGTCTAGTACCTATCTGGAATCGTTGATTTCTTTTAAGTGAACAACAGGCCATTGGTGGACTTTATCTTTGTGTATGTATGGATTTAAATGTTAATTAGCCAAATTTATTGTGCATGTATATTTATTTGTTGGCTTGAACATGAATGTGGGTGACTGGCTCCAACCACAAACTGCCACTGATAACTAGTAGTATCAGTGGCTTTAGATAATCGTTCTATCATGTTATACATTAGTGACACTGCTAGTTAAGATGATTGTTTTGGAGTGATTTGGACTCTGTGTGACGTTGTGTTTCTTTCCTTGATTCTGCTATCTGTTTGTTTGCATGCATTGATTTTCACAAACAAATTGGATTCTTTTTGCTTTCGCTGTTACTTTGGAAGAATCAAGAGTTGTCATCGTATGGGATTTATTGAGGGGAGTTGTGCTCCTTTACATTTGTATCATATTGCATTAATTTTTAGTGCTCTATAATCAGAAAAAAGGATAAAGAGCTTGATTTACCTACCTCTAGTCAATCATTTTGCTGCTAGCAATATTTGTGAGGGGCATTGATATTAGTTAACTATTTGTCTTCTAGCTTCTTTATGAGCCTTTGCGTAAGCTTTTAGGAATATGGATGATGACACGTAATTCTTCTATTTCAACATAAAAGAAATATGCTGTGCTGATCTAGTGGCTAATTTGGGCTGAAATATGCTTACACATGTCATGCTGAGTTTATTCATCCTTGCCAGAAGGCTATTGCCCATGCAATGAAGAAAAATAAAAAAAATGTAAATCTGAAAGAAAAATGTCAAAAAACAATACAAAAGGTGCACCGCGAACAGAATAGGCATCATGAAAAATTTGTTTTCCTATGCCATCTAACGAGATTGCTTATCATTGCACTTTGATATGAACTTGGACGTGGTCATAGTTGACAAGACCGTGCATGCGGGGACTGCTTGTGTACCATTGCAACTCTGTGTATGCATTGAACACTCCACAATAGGTCGTGTGACTGAAACTCAGGTGGCCACCTTGTATCCCTGGATAGAGTTGCGATGTGACTGAGATAGGCACTTTTCGAAAATACATTCATATGGCATTTTCTAATCTGAAATTTTCTCAACATTGCAAACTTTTACAAGCTTAGGCATGCTTTGGATTGTATTGAGACACGGCTTGAAAATTATGTGTGAGGTATTTTTCTTGAAGTTGTCCTAGTGAAAGCACGTGCATTATAAAATTGAATCATATAACCTTTTAGTGCGCGATTTTAAATCTTAAAGAGTTGTAAACTTTAGTTTCATCTTGAGGCTCTATGGCATGATTGTTAGCTACTGACCACTTTATCTCACCTGTGTTGCAAACTTGTCATTGGTTGCTTTAGGTAAACTTCAAGCTCCCAAAGTCAAGAAATTGGAAGAAGGAAAAATATAAAAATTAGCTACCCATGGCATATGTGCTTTCTTGGTTATTTATTTTGCATTCCTTATGAGTCATCTCAAACGGGGAAATTACTACGGTGTAGTTTGACATGGGAGAAATTTGGTTTGAGTTTGTATCAAAGGGTTGATTGAAAAAGACTCGATTTTTGTGCTTATTGAAAAGGATGAAAACTCTTTTTTCTTGCTAACCGGGAGAGTTTTTTCTTTGCTTTTTCACTTTGACATGGTTTAGCTTTTCTTGAACTACTTTGAGCTAACTTGCTGCTTTAAACCACTTTTGTTTTGCATTTGTTTTTTAACACTGAAAACATGCATTAACTAAGGTGTTACCAATGTTTTCATCAAGGCATGCCATGTTCCACTGTGACTCTTCTATGCCAGGCTCCCTTCTCGTATTGCAGGCACTTCATTTTCACTGCCCTATTGTTATGTAGTTTTTTTGATTCTGTGAAGTTGGTACAGTTTCAAGAAAGTAAGGTGAAAATTAGGTGATATGCTTGTTGTGGACAGCTGGCATTTGCTGTTCACTTGCTTTTTGATGGCAACTCCCTTCTCGTTATTGTGGCCTCCAATTTCATTTTCTTTTGGTTGTTTATATTTTTTCTGATGCTGTTGAAGTGTACAGTTTCAGAAAGTGAAATGATGTGATGTTGACTTGTGTAGTGATAAGACTGACATTGGACTTCGTAGGACCTATCAATATTTGGTGGTGTGGAATTCAGTTGTTGACTTCGTTGTTTTGTTGCCTGGCTGTATTGCTTGGGTGAATTGTTAAGGCAGGGAAGTGTAGTCCCTTTTTGCTACGTTTGCGTTTTTGGTTGGAAATTGTAGTTGGATAACTAGACTGTGCGTTGATGATGTTTGTTTTATATGACCGTGCTAAATGCCTGTATGTGACTATTTTAATTGCTAATAATTGTTACTTCTCCGCAATGGTTCCTAAAGGATGTTCATATTCAGAGTTGAAAGTTGCTAATTTTGTAGATTCTTTTCCACAAGCACTATTTGCAGCAAAAGAAGTCACTATTCTGTATAAAGAATAGTTGCAGTACCAATGTGTTGAACGCCGAAAACCGCGGGTGATGCAAAAAACTTGCTGGCGATCTGGTTCGGCGTCTGGTGACACGCGAAGCCTGGGGCGAGATCGCTTAGCTCCAGTGGCAGGTCCTAAAATATTTGAGGTTCGCGGGCGTGGCCAGTCAAATTGACCCAAGCAATTGACAAGGGAGATGAAAAATTAGATTACTGATCCAAATCGCGCCAGCAAGCCGATACGGATCCCCTTCCAGCCGATTGCACGCTATGCTCGTGCCCGGGCCTCTGCCATGTACTCGCGCCCGGGTTCCGGTTGCTCGCGTCCGGGTCCTTGTGGTCCTCGTGCCCGGATCGGCAGCAAATTGCGCAATCGGCTATCGGCCGATACGAGGCTGATATAGGACTCCTCCTAGCCGATAGCCGATGGGCACCGTGTATCGCTAGGGAAACGATTAGCGCTTAGCAAATAGACAAGATGTCAGTATAACATGTGCATGGCTAGGAGCCGGATGATAAAATAGATAAGCAAGATAGTAAGCCAGCCGACTGCCAAGGAAACACATGGTCATCGGCTAGGAGAACCGAATGATAATATAGATGACCAAACAGTAAGGATTAATACAGTCGGCTTAAATAAAAAATAACCTATCGGCTAAGCACTCCGATAGAAACGTCGACATATACGCCGATCAAGCCCGATAAGATAAATCTATTCATTATCGATCTAGTAGTTCAAAACCTAACTGATGCGCACAGACGATAATAGTTTAAAGGAACCTCCAACGAGCCGATTAGACCGAATGCAACTGCTATGAAAATAACTTTACCGGCTATAATTCCCGTAAGGACGCTTGCCACAAAGGATATACAGAACCTAAAGGAATAATTATCAGCTAAGCAGTTTAGTAGGTCGCTGACCCAACCGATGCAGCACAAACTGAATGATAAACTACCCCGATAAACTGATAAAAATTATGCACGCGTGATGTGATATACCTGACCAGCCTAAGAGGTCGACCGAACCGATGCAGCCGATAGACAAATCCATACCCGTGTAAGCGACTACCATTAGACCGACCTAAGAATATTCCGGACCCTAACCTGAGAAAGTCCTAAGGCCATGGTAGTCGGGGTAACGATACTTACCCTCTCGCAGGAGTTCTTGACCTAACCGATGCCACCCCGCTCGACGAAGCAAGAACCCGTTGGTTAAGGGTGGCGATGCGCCGAAGGTTAATTCATCATTGATTGATCGGATTTACAAGGTTACCCGGGCATCCGTATATATACCCCGAGTTGGTACAGTCCTAATAGGACACGAAACAGAAGTTTCCTAATTATAAAAGGAAAAACTAACAAACCCCGATCAGATACGAGATCAGGTTTCCTAAAAATTATCAAAAACTACCTAATTAGTAGGATAAGGTAATTGACTGCCATGTCGTGGTCCTCACGATTCCTTCCTGAATCTGGCTTCTTCTGATTAGCTTTCCAACGGCTGATATATCTTCTTTCCTTAACCAAATCCAATGTGAACCGTGCCAAATTTGGCAGCCACGTTAACACATGCCCCCCAATTCGGAGTTTGTTATCAAAACTTCGAAAATTCTTCTTCTGTTTGGGCCTCATGCATTCCTTCCTGGCCTCTCTGAAATCGCTTTTCCATGAACCGATACCTTCTGTACTAGGTGTGCTAGGCTCTCGAAGTCTTCTGATGAAATCTTTCCTTGATCGGAGACCACCAAACCTTGGAAATGCTAACTCGGCCAGCTGTGCATCGTCCAGACTTAAACATATAACATCGGCTTCTAACATCACGAAACCGCTGGATATATTCTGAGACTGATTCCTCCGGCTTCTGTATTACCGATGTTAAATCTATCAAAGCTCATCTCCTGACTCCCCATAAAGAAATACTTGTGGAATTGCTTTTCCAGATCGGCCCAACCTTGAACTGAGTTTAGGTAGCAATGAAGAAAAACCATGTAAAAAGCCGATCCGGATAATGATAACGGGAAGAGTCTAACCCTCAAAGGCTTCTACAGCCGATGCCTCTCCACATTGAGCCAAAAATCGGCTGACATGTTCCACTGTAGAATATCATCTGCCCTGAGAATTTGGAAAGTCTGGTACTCTGTATCGGCGCGGCAACGGAGCTCTATCAAACCAATCTGGATATGGAAGGCCGATATATTAAATGTTTCCTTCTTCGTCTAGACCGAATTGCTCTCTCATTACCTCTAGATTCTTGCTGATAAATCTTCTTCTCTTGGATCTTCGTCGTTGATAACGCAGAGTGGAGTTGATAGCCGATTCTGATTCTTGATATCCCCTCAGACAATTGTACTCAGGAACAGCTTCTGGATAACTCTGTTGATGCCCCCCATAGTACGCAGTTTGATATCCTTGAGGCAATCCCATCTTGTTGCCCCCGGGTATTTGAATCGGCTCCACTGCCTTCATTGATCAAGCTCATGTAATGTGTTCACCAATTATCCCAGATTGATCAGTCAACGCATGATGAACTCTTCATTAAACATGTCTTGGATCGGCCTTCTGTGAAACTCGTAGGCGAATTATATGGCTCGATTCGTCAATAAAAACAGGCTTTGGAAATTGCGACTTCTGAATCGGCCCTTGATCTGTCATACCGAAGGATTCTAGACAAAGCTTCCGAAAATCTTCGATGTTCTGCTCCACTTGTTGTCTCTGTTCTTCGGTCAAGTCTTCCATTTGACTGGGATTATGTGTCTGTGCTGACCTCTTTTTCCAGCCATGTTGAAGTTCTGTGTCCCACCGGGGTCAAAACGTGTTGATTCAGCCGATAGATATACTGTGATAATATGAAGATCGTGTCCCACCGGGCGTGCCAAAAACGTGTTGACGCCGAAAACCGCCGGAGGTGGTGCCAAAAAGCTTGCTGACGATCTGGTTCGGCGTCTGGTGACACGCGAAAGCCTGGGAGATCTGCTTCTCCAGTGCACCTAAAATATTTGAGGTTCGCGGGCGTGCCAGTCAATTTGACCTCGCAATTGACAAGGAGAAAATGAAGAAATTAGATATCTGATCCAATCGGCCAGCAAGCCGATACGGATCCCTTCCAGCCGATGCCGCTATGCTCGTACCCGGCCTCTGCCTGTACTCGCGCCCGGGTTCTCGTGCTCGCGTCCGGGTCCTTGTTGGTCCTCGTGCCCGGATCGGCAGCAATTGCCGCAATCGGCTATCGGCCGATACGGGCTGATATAGACTCCTCGTAGCCGATAGCCGATGCACCTGTGTATCGGCTAGGAAACCGATAGCGCTATGAGCAAATAGACAAGATGTCAGTATAACATGTGCATCGGCTAGGAGCCGATGATAAAATAGATAAGCAAGATAGTAAGCCAGCCGACTGCCAAGGAAACACATGTGCATCGGCTAGAGAACCGATGATAATATAGATGACAAAACAGTAAGGATAATACAAGTCGGCTTTATAAAAGATAACCTATCGGCTAAGCACTCCGATAGAACGTCGCATATACGCCGATCAGCCCGATAAGGATAAATCTATTATTATCGATCTAGTAGTTCAAACCTAACTGATGCAGCACAGATCGATAATAGTAAAGGAACCTCAACGAGCCGATAGACCTAATGCAACTGTGATGAAAATAACTTACCGGCTATACATTCCGATAAGACGCTTGCACAAAGGATATCAGCCTAACAGGAATAATTTAGCGCTAGCAGTTTAGTAGGTCGGACCCAACCGATGCAGCACAAACTGATGATAAACTACCCCCGATAAACTGATAAAAATTATGCACGCGTGATGTGATATACCTGACCAGCCTAGGAGGTCGGACCGAACCGATGCAGCCGTAGACAGATCCGATACACCGTGGTAAGCCGACTACCATAGACCGACTAGAATATCGGACCTAACCGAGAAAGTCCTAGCCGATTGGTAGTCGGGGTAACGAGACTTACCCTCTCGCAGGAGTTCGGACCTAACCGATGCAGCCCCGCTCGAGAAGCAAGAACCCGTTGGTAAAGGGTGGCGATGCGCCGAAGTTTAATTCATCGATTGATTGATCGATTACAAGGTACCCGGGCATACGTATATATACCCCGAGTTGGTACAGTCCTAATAGGACACGAAACAGAAGTTTCCTAATTATAAAAGGAAAAACTAACAAACCCCGATCAGATACGAGATCAGGTTTCCTAAAAATTATCAAAACTACCTAATTAGTAGATAAGGTAATTGACTGCCATGTCGTGGTCCTCACGATTCCTTCCTGAATCTGGCTTCTTCTGATTAGCTTCCAACGGCTGATATATCTTCTTTCCTTAACCAAATCCAATGTGAACCGTGCCAAATTTTGGCGTTAACACAATGAAATGTTGAGTCTTTAATTTTACTCATAATGGTCTGATTTCTATCTATGCATTTTCTTGATCATGTCGTGTTTCCAGATTGATTATTTATTACCTGATAAAATAGTGTACTATCCAACTGAGAATAATGATTTTACACACAACTTACTATCCAACTGTTCTATAGCCCAGCGAAAATTGAAATATTTATAGTAGTGCAATTTGCATGTTTGTTTCTTCTGTGTTCCGAAATTAAAATTAGTGCTGGTGTTTGTTATTGATGAGAGCAGAATTATTAGCTGATTTTTTTTATTATTGCACTGTACTTCAGAACATAGAAATAAGGTATGTCTGGTGGATATGGAAACTTAGACAAACAAAAAATTCATCTTTTTTTGGTATTGCTGACATGTTTCAACTGAGTTTGAACCAGCACCTGGCAAAACTTTTGTTCCTTTTGGATGATGGATTCCACAGCAATAGTGCGACATGGACATAGACGAATTGATCTCGTACATTGTGGATTTGCATGTGGATGGTTCATATTCGAGTTTGGCTATGTGGGGGACCAGAAAGGCAATGGCCATTGTGCCTGAGCTCAAGCTTACATTCGTGTTGTAGTCATCAAACTCAGGTGTGTGGTCATCCTCTACTCACGACATTTCTTCCTTTGCTTCTGCTAATCCTAAATGAATGTTCTAGCTAAAGACCATGGCCATCTGATCAGTACATTATCTCTTAATGGATATAAGAGCAGTGTAGAATACAAGGTCTTAGCTTTTGCTGAATTAAATAATTTATTTGCTTAAATTTTAGGTGCAGATCAATTTCGATGAACCTTCCATGATCAGAACTAAAGATAGATTAGTTGTTCTCTCAACATGTCATCATCCAAACCACCAAACAGTTATATATATTGCTTCCTAAAAATACTAGAGATTAATGGCTAAACAGTACACTGATTGGAGACCTGGACAAAAGTCTTGGCAAATGTTGACTAAACAAATGCTGAAATGTTTGTGCCACACAAGCAATATCCAGTTTTCATTGGCTTACTAATTTGTTGCGAGGGAAATTTCACAAGATATTATTCGTGTTTGTTTAATTCAGCTTGGCAGTCCCTTGGAAATTTCATAAGATATCATTGAATATCCATGGCCCTTGATTTGATGCAGTGGTGGATGCGGTGGTCGGGGGTGGGCCCGGAGCAGGTTGCGGCAATGGTGCAGAAGAGCAGGGGCTGGTCCAAGTTCATCTCCGAGGTGTTGGAGGTCGTCCTCAAGGTAAGCGCCGTCTTCAACCTATGGGAAGTCACTTCAGTTCATGATTGCTAAACTTTGTTAATGGATACACCCTGAGTTGCAAAAATTGGTTTGGTGAATTGGAGTTATGGCAAGTTCCTGGGATAGTGCAGGAGTACACAGGTCCATGCACTTAATTATGATGCCTCCATGCTCTGAATTTTCTGAAAACACCAAGCAGTTGGCAACCCAACTCTGAATTCAAGTCATGTAAATTCCTATGTTTTGCTCCAGATTTCGTCAAAACAGCCTGCCAACTTCTAATATTGCTCAGTCAGGCTGCTTGAAAAAAGTTTGGATGGTGAATAGATTTCTTTGCTCAAGTTGCATTTGATCTCTTTGAGAGTCCTTGGTTCCTAGAGTTTTAATATGATTTTCTCTTCATTACAGATGTTTCGGTTTCCAGAATTAGCAATGATGTAATTAGCTCTAACTTGCAATTAGCTGTTTTGTTTATAGGGTTCCAGCTGCGAGTCAAATGTTGGTGTTGTGCTGATTTCCACGCTCTCTACTGCTCTCAGGTATTTTCTAGGGCTTTACCTTTTGTACCGAGAGCAAACAAAAGTAGCCATGAGCTGCGCTAGCAAACAAAAGTAGCCGTGCCACAAAAGTCATGCATTCAGTGCATGTGGCTAGACACCGTACGAAGATGCCACCATCAGCTTTGCCTGGCTTGACTGACGGCGGTGACCGGGTTGCTATTCTTCCGGACTTCTAGGCAAAACTGCGATGTTAGTGGTAGTAGACAAAACCGGCCGGCCGGCAAGAGCAACGCGCGTGGCAAGGGAGACCTCATTCCATCGATCGATCGCCCCGCACGTCTCGTGTCTCCAGGTACTCTGCTTGCTGCAAAGTATGTACTTGTCTCCTCGCTTTCCTTAATACCTACATGCGCTTAGGCCATATTTTTGTTCCCTGCTAGCTCGTTCTGTAGCTCTCCATCTGCTTATTAATTTATCAGTCAAAGCTCGCTCAATTGATCAACTAGCCTCCGAGTCTGAACCCAAGCCTGTAGTGTGTTGCATGCAGGTTGCAATCACGGCCTTGAATGAAACATCCGCTCCACGTTAAACATTGAGCAACTTAATGAGCTAAGGTCATCCCATAGTAGCACATGTAGTTGCACTGTAAAACTTATCATTGAGTTCAGTCCTTAATTAACTCAGGTGAACACTCCTCTATCAGTGCGCAATTACTATCATATGCACATCACTTTGTCCAAGTCAAACAAATGTCTCCATTTTAGTTCATAAATAACCGGCGGATTCACCTCTGTCCAGAAGTAACATAATGCCCAAATTTTCATTTATAAGTTGACCGTAATGTTTATTTGCATATTTGTAAGCATGACTAAAGCATTTGCAAGCATAATAGGCATGTATATATCCAAACAGTAGGAAATTCAAGTTTCAAGGTGGAATATGCAGCAAGTTGGATATAACTACCATTTACCACATTTCAAATATCAATAGTCATAAATACGCGTGCAATTTTGTAAATCAACACATTTTCATTCCCCAAATCATAGGATTCAATATGGTCAAAGAGAGTGGGGAAGACACTTGCCTTACTCTCTTCATCAATCTGTTCACCAACTATTTCCACTCCTTCACTGTTGACACGTTCAATGCAGTGGTGGATGCGGTGGTCGGGGGTGGTGGCCCGGAGCAGGTTGCGGCAATGGTGCAGAAGAGCAGGGGCTGGTCCGGGTTCATCTCCAAGGTGTTGGAGGTCGTCCTCAAGGTAAGCGCCGTCTTCAACCTATGGGAAGTCACTTCAGGTTCATGATTGCTAAACTTTGTTAATGGATACACCTGAGTTGCAAAAATTGGTTTGGTGAATTGGAGTCATGTAAGTTCCTGGATAGTGCAGGAGTACACAGGTCCATGCACTTAATTATGATGCCTCCATGCTCTGAAATTTTCTGAAACACCAAGCAGTTGGCAACCCAACTCTGAATTCAAGTCATGTAAATTCCTCTGTTTTGCTCCAGATTTCGTCAAAACAGCCTGCCAACTTCTAATATTGCTCAGTCAGGCTGCTTGAAAAAAGTTTGGATGGTGAATAGATTTCTTTGCTCAAGTTGCATTTGGATCTCTTTGAGAGTCCTTTGTTCCTAGAGTTTTAATATGATTTTCTCTTCATTACAGATGATTCGGTTTCCAGAATTAGCAATGATGTAATTAGCTCTAACTTGCAATTAGCTGTTTTGTTGTAGGTTCCAGCTGTGAGTCAAATGTTGGTGTTGTGCTGATTTCCACGCTCTCTACTGCTCTCAGGTATTTTCTAGGGCTTTACCTTTTGTACCGAGAGCAAACAAAAGTAGCCGTGCCACAAAAGTCGTGCATTCAGTGCGAAAGGCCCATCTGTGCACCACTGTGTTAACTTTCTGATTTTATTTGTTGACTTACATAAAGTTGCTGAAGAGGACACTGAATTTGACGAGGCGAAAGCCCTGAATTATTTCATTGTTCAGTAGATTATATAGCTATATATAGCTTGGCATGCACAAATCTATACCAAGCTCAATATGTGAGCATAATGTATCTCTCGTTGTTCTCCTTAGGAAGTTCTCAGGCTGAGCTGGCATTTAATCTTTAGAGAATCTATGCCATTTTCATGTCTTTTCATTCCTTAAAAATATAAATTCATACTTATGTGGTTCCATGGGAGTAGACGTAATTTTTTATTTAACAGTGAGGTGTGTACTTCAAACAATCAAAAAGTGTAGTTTCACTGCTATAGTGATATGCGTAGTGTCTGTATTTTTACCATATAAGTCTTCTATACCTATCTCTCTTCACATTCTGACATACTCTTGTTCTGCAGCATTTTCACTTTCGTTTATGGTAAGTTCTTACCTTTGCATCTGCTCAGACTTTAGCATAAAGGATCTCCATCTGGTTTTAGTTGCTGGTCCATATATAATTAGAAGATAGAGCTTTTATTCAGCCTATTGATTGGTACTCTTGATACCCCCAAGCAACACTATGCTTTATACTTGCAAGACTGGACCTATGCAATCCAGCTTAACTACAGATTCCCTCTCTATTGATAATCTCATCTATTTTTTATGCAGTTCACCAGGGAGTTCGTCAATGAGATCATATATATATCCTCATAAGATCTTTTAAGCGTAATGTATTTTATGTAAGATTTGAGATTATGGTTTTGGGTTTCTACAATGAGTTTTGTGTTTTTTTCTTGGTTGAGATCATATTGTAAGAATGTTCAGTTTACATATCTGAGGTGCTGCCTCTATATTAGGCCCTTCGGTTTCTATTCGTATTTCTTGTTTTTTATCTTACTGAAGTTTATGTAACAGAGATCTAGCCCTTTGTGATGTATGCACTGTTGCAATAGGGTGTAGGCCACGTTTTAGTTTTATCATGTATTTTTAATAGGTGGTTCTGTAGAATCCTACTTTACAGTGTTAATATGAATCTAACACAATTTGATCTTGCTCATTTGGGGCTTGTATGAAATTTTCTATGAATTTTAGCATTTTTATCAACTTTATATACTTAAATAATGTATTTACCCATTATACATTTTAGGGGGGGTTTTCTATAGTAGTAGTGTTAAATTTTAGTTTACAGAAATAAAGTGCATAGTTTTGTGATTCTAGCAAATTTTGTTTCACCTCATTCGGAGCCAAAATGAATTAGTTATGCATTTTTAAAGTTTTTCAGTCCTGAAGCTTAGATAGTTTGGTGATTTGAGGACTTGATTTCATTGAGTTAACCTTAGGTATAAAATATGGCTAAAAGGCTGATAGTAGAGGGAAATTTGTATCAGTTGACCAACATGCTCTCCTAGGTGAGTTAGGATTTGATTGGGTGAAATTAAGGTTGTTCTCAGCTAGAGACGAAGTTCTAATGCTAACGTAGTTTGTTGTTCCGAGCATAACATTTACTGACTTTTATTTGGATTTAAATTGTGGTAAAATTTTAATGAGTAGAGGGGGTTGTTATAATGAGGTCTACATGCTGGCCAATATGCACAGGCAGAAGTGCTATGGTTAAGTTTTGGTGAAAATGCAAAGTGGGGCATTAGAATGCTATTAATTGTGTTTAATTATTACTTAGGGTTTTCATCACTATTATTTTATTATTTTGTGTTTAAATTGTGAATTAACTTAGGCCCAATTTAATGTGGATAGAGGGATAGACAATTTACACTTAGGTATTTTGCTAAAGTTATTTGATATTGTTAATATGTAATTTAAGCCTTGACCAAAATTACTGTGAGCAAGCATTATGGTTAACATTCTAGTAGAATGCATAGTAAGAGATGTAGGGATTTAATATGGTAAAAATGTGAGATGTGCATCCTGAAATTAATATTGTCCATATTGGTGCCGGTACTGTATGAGTGATTTTATTAAGGTATTAAATCAAGTGATAAAATTATGCAAAAATTGCAGTAGATTAGGTTTGATGTGTATTAGTTTTGGGAGTCCTGCCAAGTTTTAATCCTGTATGAATTTTCCATAAGTCATCCTGAAAATGTATTTAAGAGCAAAAACAATAGAAATAAATTATGCACACTAAGAAATAATGTTTTATTCATCTGTAGCCTTTATACACGCTTTTTATTTATATAACTTTGGTTACACTTTCATTTTCGTAGGTCAATTATTAAGATTTTTTTAGCTGAATTTCTAACTAAATAATGTAAAATATTCCTAAAGCAATCCACAATATTTAAGGTCAAGCATATGCTGGTCATTTTATTAGTCGAGATTCTTAACTTCACTTTTGTTCTATCTATGTCTATTGTATAAGATTATCTAGACTCGGTTCAAAGTTTTAAACATTTTATTTTATTTTTGAAACACGAGAAAGAACACTAAAATATATTTTTAACTTCTTTTAGAAAATTTAAACTTCCACTTTTAAATTTTGGGTATTAACAACTCAATAGGTTTATTATCACCGTCAGTTCATGATGGATTTATGAGCAGCGATGGGCCAGTAGAGATGGGTTTTTTTTTAGTGCGTCAGTGTCAGAAGCCAAAAAATTAGAAATAGCAAATTGGCTTAAAAATATAAATATTTTTGGAGTGGCTCCCATCATTAAGTAATAATTATGAAAAATATTTTTTTGTGAACCAATTTTGTTCCCATAAAAACCATTTTGCTATTGTTTCTTGTTGAAAAAGGATTTGTTGGATTATTGATTTTTCATGAATAATATTTTTTTAGGATGTGAGATTATCTTAATGCAAAAACACCTTACCTTTGGGGACTCCTAGTGGGCGAGCCTACGAGCGCTGGAGTCGCGCGCGAACGCGTCGCGATAATCGATGTGTGAATCATTTGCATGTGCATATCTGTATGTCTCAATGTCAGTCCATGTCCAGCCATTGTTTTGGCTTTGCCCGTTTTTCTTTTAGTTTTTGTGCACGTGTGAAGTAGGTCAAAAATTTGTGCAACATCTATGCAGTGATCTTACGGCCTAAATCACTGACTATGAACTAGCCAGCACGTGTGGGGTGCTCACGTGCTTTGAAATTTTTGTTCAGAAAGATCTGGTAGATGCAAGTGAATTATTTTCTTTGTAATTCTAGTACTACGACCGGGCCATGTAATTCTGTTGGTATTTCTCACTGTCAGATCCGTTTTGCTTCTACTTAATGGCCGTCTGCCAGTAATGATGTTTGTGTTACTATTACTACGCTGACATGGATTATAAGAATAACTTTATTTAAAATCCTGGCTTAAATCATTTTTATTGTTGTAGCTCGTAAAATATAACTTTTAAACCTTAATATTTGAGTATACTATTGAGTTTTAAAACTTTTAATATTTGTTGATCCTGAAATAACCATGTGCCATTTTATTCTATTTGTATTACAAATTTCCGTTATTCATGTTACTAATATGTGAAAACTATAAAGAGGAGACACTAGAGACAAAGAAAAGCTTGCAAATAAACCGGTGTATATGTTGTGACATGTGAAACAAACCGGATTTGGTGTTTTGGCTTAGATTTCTCAAACTCACACAAGAATAGATCATTTTGAGCACCCAAACATAACTTAGAAAACAACGTTACATTCTACTTAATAGTACGATATTTTTATATTCAATCTGATCTTTACTAAAAACATCGAAACCGGTAAAAGTTAGAAAAAAGGATGTTTTGCTTCATTATATCTTAGCATAATAGTATAGGATAGCAAAAGAAAACAAAACAAAAAATTTGTTATTTCGCATCCCAAAAAAAGAAGTCATCGATTGAGCCATTAACAGATGATCTACAAAGTTTTATGCTAACTTCTTCAGATTAGTAAAGTAAAGGGGACCCCACTCATTTTTTTGTTTTTTAAAAAATGAGATGAGTAAAAAAAGATGAAAAAATTGATTACTCAATCAATTAGTAGTATCCCTAGAGTCCACTTCTTTCCCATACTACGAGTGAAAGGAAAAATGTAAAGATTATCATTAAAGCAGCCCAAGCAAGACTGACTATATCCATGTGAATTATGCCCCCTAAAAAAAGGCAATAGTATTAGATTTTCAATAATCATAGTGGAACATGTGAGAATAGTCAGACTTATTGTTTATTTTGTTACCTTTCTTTTATAAGCAAAAGACATAAAAATAGACTATCAAATCAAGATAGATAACTATCTATCGAATACCTTACCTATATTTTCTATTTGACCTAAGCCTTACTGTCTCACTTTCTATGAAAGAATGAGAGACATCACTACGCCTATTACATACATTTTTTTAATCCCCTACACGAGCAAAGAAATTGATTTATCACTTTTCCTTTTTTTTACTCAACTCAGTTATTCTAAAAGATAAGAGCTAACCGACCATCCTGATTGAATGTTTGAGTACTCGGAGTCTCTCGTAAGTATGGAAAGAAAGTCTCTTCAGTCCTTTCCACAACTCCTAAATTTCCCAATAGCCTATCCTCCAGACAGAGTCAGTAGACCTTACACTAGTGTAGGTAGTGTAATATAATTAAAAAAGTCTTGATAGTCTTTTGTATAATCTCTTCTTCAATCCTAGGAGCAAAAAAGGAATGTCCTTTAGGGCCCTTTGGATACCAAGATTTCCGACCTCTTACTTTCGTAGTTATGAATTGCGGAATAGAATCAATTATGAAATTAATAAGTAAGCCTTTCCTCATCCCTATTGATATCGGTTTGGGCCACTACCCAGAACCCTGCCAGAGCCCTATTTTTAGGATAGAAAAAAATTTACAGTTTTTTTAGAACTATGGATTTAGAAAATCAAGTATCAACAAGCCTATGAATTTGTCGAGTTGGATCAGTACTATAAGCCTAAGTATTTTATTGGGGGTTCAGGTGACACCTAGATTTGAACTAGGGATAAAGGATTTGCAGTCCCCTGTCTTACCGCTTGGCCATGCCGCCAAATCCGATCTAAAATCGAGAAAAATCTTAATCATCCCTATTATTTTACTAATTATTAAAAGTAGGAAGGGATTACTAAACCCTTTTTTTCGTCGAATCCCTTTAAAGAAATTCATTCCTGTTTTTTATTAGACCCAGTTTTATTCTCTTCGATTGATTGTATCTTAAAACACACACTGCTTAAATACCTTCCCTTTCTATTGAAAAGAGAAAGGGTTTCCAATCACAGACTGAAAAATTTAGGACAAATTAGAACCATTAACTATATTAATTAACTATATTATTTGTTATTTTGATATTTTCTATTTGTTAGTAGTGAACGGTTCTAAAATGGGTATTGTATCCCTTTTTCCTCGATCGTCAAGGAACAAGAAAACATATACGTATGGCAAGGGAATGTGCTTTCGAACTCAATCGAATTCACAACACTAGCCTGTAACAAGTGTTACAATACGATGCTTTTCGGTTGAGAAATGCCCAGTTCTAGTTAAAGTTCCAGGCATCATAAGTAAGAAGACCTACCAGATGAAAAAACTATATAACAATCCCTCACGACATCATAAGTATGTTCATCAGTATATTGATATTTTTAAGCCAATTTACTATTTCTAATTTTTTGGCTTCTAACACTGACGCATAAAAAAACCCATCCCTACTAGCCCATCGCTGCTCATAAATCCATCATGAACTGACGATGATAATAAACCTATTAAGTTGTTGATACCCAAAATTTAAAAGTGGAAGTTTAAATTTCTGAAAGAAGTTAAAAATACATTTGTGTTCTTTCTCGTGTTTCAAAAATAAAATAAAATGTCTAAAACTTTGAACCGAGTCTAATAATCTTAGATACAATATACATAGATAGAACAAAAGTAAAGTTATGAATCTCGACTAATGAAATGACCAGCATATGCTTGACCTTAAATATTGTGAATTGCTTTAGGAATGTTTTACATTTTCTATTTAGTTAGAAATTCAGCTAAAAGAAATCTAATAATTTACCTACGAAAATGAAAGTGTAAGCATACCAAAATTATATAAATGAAAAGCGTGTATAAAGGCTACAAATGAATAAAACATTATTTCTTGGTGTGCATAATATATTTCTATTATTTTTGCTCTTAAATACATTTTCACGATGACTTATGAAAAATTCATACAGGATAAAAACTTGGCAGGACTCCCAAAACTAATACACATCAAATCTAGTCTACTGCAATTTTTGGAAAATTTTATCACTTGATTTAATACCTTAATAAAATCACTCATACCGTACCGGGCACCAATATGGACAATATTAATTTCAGGATGCATATCTCACATTTTTACCATATTAAATCCCTAAATCTCCTTGCTATGCATTCTACTATAATGTTAACCATAATGCTTGCTCACAGTAATGTTGGTCAAGGCTAAATTACATATTAACAATATCAAATAACTTTAGCAAAATACCTAAGTGTAAATTATCTATCCCTCTGTCCACATTAAATTGGGCCTAAGTTAATTCACAATTTAAACACAAAATAATAAAATAATAGTGATGAAAACCCTAAGTAATAATTAAACACAATTAATAGCATTCTGATGCCCACTTTGTATTTTCACCAAAACTTCACCATAGCACTTCTGCCTGTGCATATTAGCCAGCATGTAGACCTCATTATAACCACCTTCTACTTATTAAAATTTTACCACAATTTAAATCCAAATAAAAGTCAGTAAAATATTATGCTCGAAACAACAAACTACGTTAGTATTAGGACTTGTCTCTAGAAACTGAGAACAACCTCAATTTCACCCCAATCAAATCCTAACTCACCTAAGAGAGCATGTTGGTCAACTGGTACAAATTTCCCTCTACTATCAGCCTTTTAGCCATATTTTATACCTAAGGTTAACTCAATGAAATCAAGTCCTCAAATCACCAAACTATCTAAGCTTCAGGATTGAAAAACTTTAAAAATGCATAACTAATTCATTTTGGCTCCGAATGAGGTGAAACAAAATTTACTAGAATCACAAAACTATGCACTTTATTTCTGTAAACTAAAATTTAACACTACTACTATAGAAAACCCCCCCTAAAATGTATAATGGGTAAATACATTATTTAAGTATATAAAGTTGATAAAAAATGCTAAAATTCATAGAAAATTTCATACAAGCCCCAAATGAGCAAGATCAAATTGTGTTAGATTCATATTAACACTGTAAAGTAGGATTCTACAGAACCACCTATTAAAAATACATGATAAAACTAAAACGTGGCCTACACCCTATTGCAACAGTGCATACATCACAAAGGGCTAGATCTCTGTTACATAAACTTCAGTAAGATAAAAAACAAGAAGTACGAATAGAAACCGAAGGGCCTAATTGTTGACGCTGAAAACCGCCGGGTGTGCCAAAAAGCTTGCTGACGATCTGGTTCGGCGCCTAGAGACACGCGAAGGCCTAGGAGATCTGCTTAGCTCCAGTGCAGGTCCTAAAATATTTGAGGTTCGTAGGCGTGCCAGTCAATTTGACCCCGCAATTGACAAGGAGATGAAGAAATCTGATTACTGATCCAATCGGCCAGTAAGCCAATACGGATTCCTTCCAGCCGATCGCCGCTATGCTCGTGCCCGGGCCCTCGCCTGTACTCGCGCTCCCGGGTCCTCGCTTGTGCTCGCGCCCGGATCAGCAGCAATTGCACATCGGCTATCGGCCGATACGGTCTGATGTAGGCTCCTTGTAGCCGATGGCCGATGGCACCTGTGTACGGCTAGGAAACCGATAACGCTATAGATAAATGGATAAGCTGTCAGTATAACATGTGCATCGGCTAGAAGCCGATGATAAAATAGATAGGCAGAATAGTGAACTAGCCGACTGCCAAGGAAACACATGTGCATCGGCTAGAGAACCGATGATAATATAGATGACCAAAATAGTAAAGATAATACAGTCGGCTTTATAAAAAGATAGCCTATCGGCTAAGCACTCCGATAGAACGTCGCATACACACCGATCGGCTCGACAAGGATAAATCTATTATTATCGATCTAGTAGTTCAAACCTAACTGATGCAGCACAGATCGATAATAGTAAAGGAACCTCAACAAACCGATAGATCTAATGCAACTGTGATGTAATAAGATAACTTATCGGCTATACATTTCGATAAAACACTTGCGCAACAAACATCAACCTAGCAGGAACAACTTATCGCGACAGTTCAGTAGGTCGGACCCAACCGATGCAGCACAAACTGACGATAAGCTACTGCCAGTAAGCTGATAAGATCTACGCACGCGTGATGTGATATACCTGATGGGCCTAAGAGATCGAACCGAACCGATGCAGCCGTAGATAAAGCAGATATATCGTGGTAAGCCGGCTACCATATACCGACTAGAATATCGGACCTAACGAGGAAGTTCTAGCCGATTGGTAGCCGGGGTAACGAGACTTACCCTCTCGCTGGAGTTCGGACCTAACCGATGCAGCCCGGCTCGAGAAGCAAGAACCCGTTAGTAAAGGGTGGCGATGCGCCGAATTTGATTGATCGAGAGATGATTTACAAGGTACCTGGGCATACGTATATATACCCCGAGTTATTACAGTCCTTATAGGACACGGAACAGGACTTTCCTAACTAGAAAAGGAAAACTAACAAGCCCCGATCAGATACGAGATCAGGTTTCCTAAAAATTATCAAAACTACTAATTAATAGATAAAGTAATTAACTGCCATAACGTGGTCTTCACGATTCCTTCCCAAGCTCGAACTCTTCTGATTAGTTCCAACGGCTGATATCGCTTCTTTCCTTAACCGAACATGGTAACGAACCGTACCAAATTTTGGCGTTAAACACATGCCCCCCAATTTCGGAGTTTGTTATCAAACTTCGAAATTCTTCTTCTGTTTGGCCTCAATATTCCTTCCTGGCCTCTTGAAATCGGCTTTCATGAGCCGATACCTTTTTACTAGGTGTCCTAGGCTCTCGAAGTCCTTCTGATGAAAATCTTTCCCTGATCGGAGCCACCAAACCTTGGAATGCTAACTCGGCCAGCTGTGCATCATCCAGACTTAAACTATAACATCGGCTTCTAACATCACGAAACCGCTGGATATAATCTACGACTGATTCCTCCGGCTTCTGTATTACCGATGTCAAGTCTATCAAACTCATCTCCTGAATCCCCATAAAGAAATACTTGTGGAATTGCTTTTCCAGATCGGCCCAACCTCGAACTGAGTTAGGTGGCAATGAAGAAAACCATGTAAAGGCCGATCCGGATAATGATAACGGGAAGAGTCTAACTCTCAAAGCTTCTACAGCCGATGCCTCTCCACATTGAGCCAAGAATCGGCTGACATGTTCCACTGTAGATACATCATCTTGCCCTGAGAATTTGGAGAAGTCTGGTACTCTGTATCGGCGCGGCAACAAGGACTCTATCAAACCAATCTGGATATGGAGGCCGATACCTAAATGTTTCCTTCGATCTTAGACCGAATTGTTCTCTCACCACCTCTGTGATTCTTTGCTGTCCAATCTTCTTTTGATCCTCACCCGTAAATAACGCAGAGGTGGAGTTGGTAACCGATTCTGATTCTGATATTCCCTCGGATAATTGTACTCAGGAACAGCTTTTGGATAACTCTGTTGATGGCCCCCATAGTACGCAGTTTGATATCCTTGAGGAATCCCATCTTGTTGCCTCCCGGGTATTTGAATCGGCTCTACTGCCTTCTTGATCAAGCTCTGTAATGTGTTCACCAATACCCCAGATTGATCGGTCAACGCATGATGAACTGCTTCATTAAACATGCCTTGGATCGGCTTCTGTGAACTTGTAGGCGATATATGGCTCGATTCAACAACCAGAACAGGATTTGGAAATTGGGATTTTTGAATCGGCCCTTGATCTGTCATGTCGAAGGATTGTAGACAAAGCTTCTGAAACTCCACGATGTTCTGCTCCACTTGTTGTCTTTGTTCTTCGGTCAAGTCTTCCATTGTGACTGGAATCATATTATCTGTACTGACCTCCTTTCTAGCCATGTTGAAGTTCTGTCCCACCGGGTCAAAAACGTGTTGATTCAGCCGATAGGATATACTGTGATGATATGAAGATCGGGTCCCACTGGGCGTGCCAAAAAAACGTCGTTGACGCCGAAAACCGCCGGGTGTGCCAAAAGCTTGCTGACGATCTGGTCGGCGCCTAGAGACACGCGAAGGCCTGGGAGATCTGCTTAGCTCCAGTGCAGGTCCTAAAATATTTGAGGTTCGTAGGCGTGCCAGTCAATTTGACCCCGCAATTGACAAGGAGATGAAGAAATCTGATTACTGATCCAATCGGCCAGTAAGCCAATACGGATTCCTTCCAGCCAATCGCCGCTATGCTCGTGCTCGAGCCCTCGCCTGTACTCGCGCTCCCGGGTCCTCGCTTGTGCTCGCGCCTGGATCAGCAGCAATTGCACATCGGCTATCGGCCGATACGGTCTGATGTAGGCTCCTTGTAGCCGATGGCCGATGGCACCTGTGTATCGGCTAGGAAACCAATAACGCTATAGATAAATGGATAACCTGTCAGTATAACATGTGCATCGGCTAGAAGCCGATGATAAAATAGATAGGCAGAATAGTGAACTAGCCGACTGCCAAGGAAACACATGTGCATCGGCTAGAGAACCGATGATAATATAGATGACCAAAATAGTAAAGATAATACAGTCGGCTTTATAAAAAGATAACCTATCGGCTAAGCACTCCGATAGAACGTCGCATACACACTGATCGGCTCGACAAGGATAAATCTATTATTATCGATCTAGTAGTTCAAACCTAACTGATGCAGCACAGATCGATAATAGTAAAGAAACCTCAACAAACCGATAGATCTAATGCAACTGTGATGTAATAAGATAACTTATCGGCTATACATTCCGATAAAAACACTTTGCGCAAAAAACATCAACCTAGCAGGAACAACTTATCACGACAGTTCAGTAGGTCGGACCCAACCGATGCAGCACAAACTGACGATAAGCTACTCCTAGTAAGCTGATAAGATCTACGCACGCGTGATGTGATATACCTGATGGGCCTAAGAGATCGAACCGAACCGATGCAGCCGTAGACAAAGCAGATATATCGTGGTAAGCCGGCTACCATATACCGACTAGAATATCGGACCTAACCGAGGAAGTTCTAGCCGATTGGTAGCCGGGGTAACGAGACTTACCCTCTCGCTGGAGTTCGGACCTAACCGATGCAGCCCGGCTCGAGAAGCAAGAACACGTTAGTAAAGGGTGGCGATGCGCCGAATTTGATTGATCGAGAGATGATTTACAAGGTACCCGGGCATAGTATATATACCCCGATTATTACAGTCCTTATAGGACACGGAACAGGACTTTCCTAACTAGAAAAGGAAAACTAACAAGCCCCGATCAGATACGAGATCAGGTTCCTAAAAATTATCAAAACTACCTAATTAATAGATAAGTAATTAACTGCCATAACGTGGTCTTCACGATTCCTTCCCAAGCTCGAACTCTTCTGGATTAGTTTCCAACGGCTGATATCGCTTCTTTCCTTAACCGAACATGGTAACGAACCGTACCAAATTTTGGCGTTAACACATGCCCCCCAATTTCGGAGTTTGTTATCAAACTTCGAAATTCTTCTTCTGTTTGGGCCTCAATATTCCTTCCTGGCCTCTTGAAATCGGCTTTCATGAGCCGATACCTTTTGTACTAGGTGTCCTAGGCTCTCGAAGTCTTCTGATGAAAATCTTTCCCTGATCGGAGCCACCAAACCTTGGAATGCTAACTCGGCCAGCTGTGCATCATCCAGACTTAAACTATAACATCGGCTTCTAATATCACGAAACCGCTGGATATATTCTACGACTGATTCCTCCGGCTTCTGTATTACCGATGTCAAGTCTATCAAACTCATCTCCTGAATCCCCATAAAGAAATACTTGTGGAATTGCTTTTCCAGATCGGCCCAACCTCGAACTGAGTTAGGTGGCAATGAAGAAAACCATGTAAAGGCCGATCCGGATAATGATAACGGGAAGAGTCTAACTCTCAAAGCTTCTACAGCCGATGCCTCTCCACATTGAGCCAAGAATCGGCTGACATGTTCCACTGTAGATACATCATCTTGCCCTGAGAATTTGGAGAAGTCTGGTACTCTGTATCGCGCGGGCAACGGAGCTCTATCAAACCAATCTGGATATGGAGGCCGATACCTAAATGTTTCCTTCGATCTTAGACCGAATTGTTCTCTCACCACCTCTGTGATTCTTGCTGTCCAATCTTCTTTTGGATCCTCACCGTAATAACGCAGAGGTGGAGTTGGTAACCGATTCTGATTCTGATATTCCCTCGGATAATTGTACTCAGGAACAGCTTTTGGATAACTTTGTTGATGCCCCCATAGTACCAGTTTATATCCTTGAGGAATCCCATCTTGTTGCCTCCCGGGTATTTGAATCGGCTCTACTGCCTTCTTGATCAAGCTCTGTAATGTGTTCACCAATACCCCAGATGATCGTCAACGCATGATAACTGCTTCATAAAACATGTCTTGGATCGGCTTTCTGTGAACTTGGTAGGCGATATATGGCTCGATTCACCAACCAGAACAGGATTGGAAATTGGGATTTTTGAATCGGCCCTTGATCTGTCATGTCAAGGATTGTAACAAACTTCTGAAACTCCACGATGTTCTGCTCCACTTGTTGTCTTTGTTCTTCGGTCAGTCTTCCATTGTGACTGGAATCTATTATCTGTACTGACCTCCTTTCCTAGCCATGTTGAAGTTCTGTCCCACCGGGTCAAAAACGTGTTGATTCAGCCGATAGGATATACTGTGATGATATGAAGATCGGGCTCCCACTGGGCGTTGCCAAAAAACGTGTTGACGCCGAAAACCGCCGGTGTGCCAAAAAGCTTGCTGACGATCTGGTTCGGCGCTAGAGACACGCGAAGGCCTGGGAGATCTGCTTAGCTCCAGTGCAGGTCCTAAAATATTTGAGCGTAGGCGTGCCAGTCAATTTGACCCGCAATTGACAAGGAGATGAAAGAAATCTGATTACTGATCCAATCGGCCAGTAAGCCAATACGGATTCCTTCCAGCCGATCGCCGATGCTCGTGCTCGAGCCCTCGCCTGTACTCGCGCTCCGGGTCCTCGCTTGTGCTCGCGCCTGGATCAGCAGCAATTGCACATCGGGCTATCGGCCGATACGGTCTGATGTAGGCTCCTTGTAGCCGATGGCGATGGCACCTGTGTATCGGCTAGGAAACCGATTAACGCTATAGATAAATGGATAAGCTGTCAGTATAACATGTGCATCGGCTAGAAGCCGATGATAAAACTAGATAGCAGAATAGTGAACTACGCGGACTCTGCCCAAGAAAACACATGTGCATCGGCTAGAAACCGATGAATAATATAGATGACCAAAATAGTAAAGATAATACAGTCAGCTTTATTAAAAAGAGTAACCTATCGCTAAGCACTCCCGATTAAACGTCGCATAACCACGGGATCGGCTCGACAAGGATAAATCTATTATTATCGATCTAGTAGTTCAAACCTAACTGATGCAGCACAGATCGGATAATAGTTTAAAAACACATCAACAAAACCGAAGATCTAATGCAACTGTGATTTAATAAGATAATTATCGGCTATACATTCCGATAAAACACTTGCGCAAAAAACATCAACCTAGCAGGAACAACTTATCACGACAGTTCAGTAGGTCGGACCCAACCGATGCAGCACCAAACTGACGATAAGCTACTCCAGTAAGCTGATAAGATCTACGCACGCGTGATGTGATATACCTGATTGGGCCTAAGAGAAATCGAACCGAACCGAGCAGCCGTTAGACAAAGCAGACTATATGTAACCGGCTACCATATACCGACTAGAATATCGGACCTAACCGAGGAAGTCCTAGCGATTGGTAGCCGGGCGAAAGGGTAACGACTTACCCTCTCGCTGGAGTTCGACCTAACCGATGCAGCCCGCTCGAGAAGCAAGAACCCGTTGGTAAAGGGTGGCGATGCGCCGAAATTTGATTGATCGAGAGATGATTCTACAAGTACCCGGGCATACGTATATATACCCCGATATTACAGTCCTTATAGGACACGAACAGGACTTTCCTAACTAGAAAAGGAAAACTAACAAGCCCGATCAGATACGAGATCAGTTTCCTAAAAATTATCAAACTACCAATTAATAATAAAGTAATTAACTGCCATAACGAGGTCTTCATATTCCTTCCCAGCTCGAACATCTTCTGATTAGTTTCCAACGGCTGATATCGCTTCTTGACCTTAACCGAACATTGGGTAACGAACTCGTACCAAATTTTGCGTTAACACTAAATATAGAGAGCAGCACCTCAGATATGTAAACTGAACATTCTTACAATATGATGAAGAAAACACAAAAACTCATTGTAGAAACCCAAAGACCAATAATTCTCAAATCTTACATAAAATACATTACGCTTAAAAGACTATGAGGATATATATGTGATCTCAGGTTGACGAACTCCCCTGGTAACTGCATAAAAAATAGATGAGATTATCAATAGAGGGAATCTGTAGTTAAGCTGGATTGCATAGGTCCAGTCTTGCAAGTATAAAGCATAGTGTTGCTTGGGGGTATCAAGAGTACCAATCAATAGGCTGAATAAAAGCTCTATCTTCTAAGTATATATGGACCAGCAACTAAAACCAGATGGAGATCCTTTATGTTAAAGTCTGAGCAGATGCAAAGGTAAGAACTTACCATAAACGAAAGTGAAAATGCTGCAGAACAAGAGTATGTCAGAATGTGAAGAGAGATAGGTATAGAAGACTTATATGGTAAAAATACAGACACTACGCATATCACTATAGCAGTGAAACTACACTTTTTGATTGTTTGAAGTACACACTGTTAACGCCAAAATTTGGCACGGTTCACATTGGATTTGGTTAAGGAAAGAAGATATATCAGCCGTTGGAAGCTAATCAGAAGAAGCCAGATTCAGGAAGGAATCGTGAGGACCACGACATGGCAGTCAATTACCTTATCTACTAATTAGGTAGTTTTGATAATTTTTAGGAAACCTGATCTCGTATCTGATCGGGGTTGTTAGTTTTTCCTTTTATAATTAGGAACTTCTGTTTCGTGTCCTATTAGGACTGTACCAACTCGGGGTATATATACGTATGCCCGGGTACCTTGTAACTATCTCTCGATCAATCAATTCGGCGCATCGCCACCCTTTACCAACGGGTTCTTGCTTCTCGAGCAGGGCTGCATCGGTTAGGTCTGAACTCCTGCGAGAGGGTAAGTCTCGTTACCGACTACCAATCGGCTAGGACTTTCTCGGTTAGGTCCGATATTCTAGTCGGTCTATGTAGTCGGCTTACCACGGTTGTATCGATCTGTCTACGGCTGCATCGGTTCGGTCCGACCTCTTAGGCTGGTCAGGTATATCACATCACGCGTGCATAGTTTTATCAGTTTATCGGGGTAGTTTATCATCAGTTTGTGCTGCATCGGTTGGGTCCGACTACTAAACTGCTAGTGATAAATTATTCCTGTTAGGCTGATAGCCTTTGTGCAAGCGTTCTTATCGGAATGTATAGCCGGTAAGTTATTTTCATCACAGTTGCATTAGATCTATCGGTTTGTTGAGGTTCCTTTACTATTATCGATCTGTGCTGCATCAGTTAGGTTTGAACTACTAGATCGATAATAATAGATTTATCCTTGTCGAGCCGATCGGTGTATATGCGACGTTCTATCGGAGTGCTTAGCCGATAGGTTATCTTTCTATAAAGCCGACTGTATTATCCATTTACTATTTTGGTCATCTATATTATCATCGGTTTTCTAGTCCGATGTGCATATGTGTTTCCTTGGCAGTCGGCTAGTTCACTATTCTGCCTATCTATTTTATCATCGGCTCCTAGCCGATGCACATGTTATACTGACATCTTGTCTATTTGCTCATAGCGCTATCGGTTTCCTAGCCGATACACAGGTGCCATCGGCTATCGGTTACGAGAGCCTATATCAGTCCGTATCGGCCGATAGCCGATTGCGCAGTTGCTGCCGATCCGGGCACGAGGACCAACAAGGACCCGGACGCGAGTAACACAGGGCCCGGGCACGAGCATACGGCATCGGCTGGAAGGAATCCGATCGGCTTGCTGGCCGATTGGATCAGTGATCTAAGTTTCTTCATCTCCTTGTCAATTGCTGGCGTCAAATTGGACCTTGGAGCTAAGCAGATCTCCCAGCCTTCGTTATTGCATCAGCCAGATCAACAAGCTCTTGCACACCCGTGGTTTTTGGTGCGAACACACACATCTCACTGTTAAATAAAAAATTACGTCTACTCCCATGGAACCACATAAGTATGAATTTATATTTTTAAGGAATGAAAAGACATGAAAATGGCATAGATTCTCTAAAGATTAAATGCCAGCTCAGCCTGAGAACTTCCTAAGGAGAACAACGAGAGATACATTATGCTCACATATTGAGCTTGGTATAGATTTGTGCATGCCAAGCTATATATAGCTATATAATCTACTGAACAATAAAATAATTTAGGGCTTTCGCCTTGTCAAATTCAGTGTCCTCTTCAGCAACTTTATGTAAGTCAACAAATAAAATCAGAAAGTTAACACAGGGGTGCACAGATGGGCCTTTCGCACTGAATGCACGACTTTTGTGGCACGGCTACTTTTGTTTGCTAGCGCAGCTCATGGCTACTTTTGTTTGCTCTTGGTACAAAAGGTAAAGCCCTAGAAAATACCTGAGAGCAGTAGAGAGCGTGGAAATCAGCACAACACCAACATTTGACTCGCAGCTGGAACCTACAACAAAACAGCTAATTGCAAGTTAGAGCTAATTACATCATTGCTAATTCTGGAAACCGAAACATCTGTAATGAAGAGAAAATCATATTAAAACTCTAGGAACCAAGGACTCTCAAAGAGATCCAAATGCAACTTGAGCAAAGAAATCTATTCACCATCCAAACTTTTTTCAAGCAGCCTGACTGAGCAATATTAGAAGTTGGCAGGCTGTTTTGACGAAATCTGGAGCAAAACAGAGGAATTTACATGACTTGAATTCAGAGTTGGGTTGCCAACTGCTTGGTGTTTCAGAAAATTTCAGAGCATGGAGGCATCATAATTAAGTGCATGGACCTGTGTACTCCTGCACTATCCAGGAACTTACATGACTCCAATTCACCAAACCAATTTTTGTAACTCAGGTGTATCCATTAACAAAGTTTAGCAATCATGAACCTGAAGTGACTTCCCATAGGTTGAAGACGGCGCTTACCTTGAGGACGACCTCAACACCTCGGAGATGAACCCGGACCAGCCCCTGCTCTTCTGCACCATTGCCGCAACCTGCTCCGGGCCACCACCCCCGACCACCGCATCCACCACTGCATTGAACATGTCAACAGTGAAGGAGTGGAAATAGTTGGTGAACAGATTGATGAAGAGAGTAAGGCAAGTGTCTTCCCCACACTCTTTGACCATATTGAATCCTATGATTTGGGAATGAAAATGTGTTGATTTACAAAATTGCACGCGTATTTATGACTATTGATATTTGAAATGTGGTAAATGGTAGTTATATCCAACTTGCTGCATATTCCACCTTGAAACTTGAATTTCCTACTGTTTGTAACCTTATATTGGGTTAGAGTGCTTTCCAAGTTCTCAAATGGATATATACATGCCTATTATGCTTGCAAATGCTTTAGTCATGCTTACAAATATGCAAATAAACATTACGGTCAACTTATAAATGAAAATTTGGGCATTATGTTACTTCTGGACAGAGGTGAATCCGCCGGTTATTTATGAACTAAAATGGAGACATTTGTTTGACTTGGACAAAGTGATGTGCATATGATAGTAATTGCGCACTGATAGAGGAGTGTTCACCTGAGTTAATTAAGGACTGAACTCAATGATAAGTTTTACAGTGCAACTACATGTGCTACTATGGGATGACCTTAGCTCATTAAGTTGCTCAATGTTTAACGTGGAGCGGATGTTTCATTCAAGGCCGTGATTGCAACCTGCATGCAGCACACTACAGGCTTGGGTTCAGACTCAGAGGCTAGTTGATCAATTGAGCGAGCTTTGACTGATAAATTAATAAGCAGATGGAGAGCTACAGAACGAGCTAGCAGGGAACAAAATATGGCCTAAGCGCATGTAGGTATTAAGGAAAGCGAGGAGACAAGTACATACTTTGAGCAGCAAGCAGAGTACCTGGAGACACGAGACGTGCGGGGTGATCGATCGATGGAATGAGGTCTCCCTTGCCACGCGCGTTGCTCTTGCCGGCCGGCCGGTTTTGTCTACTACCACTAACATCGCAGTTTTGCCTAGAAGTCCGGAAGAATAGCAAGCCGGTCACCGGCCGTCAGTCAAGCCAGGCAAAAGCTGATGGTGGCGTCTTCGTACGGTGTCTAGCCACATGCACTGAATGCATGACTTTTGTGGCACGGCTACTTTTGTTTGCTAGCGCAGCTCATGGCTACTTTTGTTTGCTCTCGGTACAAAAGGTAAAGCCCTAGAAAATACCTGAGAGCAGTAGAGAGCGTGGAAATCAGCACAACACCAACATTTGACTCGCAGCTGGAACCTATAACAAAACAGCTAATTGCAAGTTAGAGCTAATTACATCATTGCTAATTCTGGAAACCGAAACATCTGTAATGAAGAGAAAATCATATTAAAACTCTAGGAACCAAGGACTCTCAAAGAGATCCAAATGCAACTTGAGCAAAGAAATCTATTCACCATCCAAACTTTTTTCAAGCAGCCTGACTGAGCAATATTAGAAGTTGGCAGGCTGTTTTGACGAAATCTGGAGCAAAACAGAGGAATTTACATGACTTGAATTCAGAGTTGGGTTGCCAACTGCTTGGTGTTTCAGAAAATTTCAGAGCATGGAGGCATCATAATTAAGTGCATGGACCTGTGTACTCCTGCACTATCCAGGAACTTACATAACTCCAATTCACCAAACCAATTTTTGCAACTCAGGTGTATCCATTAACAAAGTTTAGCAATCATGAACCTGAAGTGACTTCCCATAGGTTGTAGACGGCGCTTACCTTGAGGACGACCTCCAACACCTCGGAGATGAACCTGGACCAGCCCCTGCTCTTCTGCACCATTGCCGCAACCTGCTCCGGGCCACCACCCCCGACCACCGCATCCACCACTGCATCAAATCAAGGGCCATGGATATTCAATGATATCTTATGAAATTTCCAAGGGACTGCCAAGCTGAATTAAACAAACACGAATAATATCTTGTGAAATTTCCCTCGCAACAAATTAGTAAGCCAATGAAAAACTGGATATTGCTTGTGTGGCACAAACATTTCAGCATTTGTTTAGTCAACATTTGCCAAGACTTTTGTCCAGGTCTCCAATCAGTGTACTGTTTAGCCATCTAATCCTCTAGTATTTTAGGAAGAATATATATAACTGTTTGGTGGTTTCGATGATGACATGTTGAGAGAACAATAATCTATCTTTAGTTCTGATCATGGAAGGTCATCGGAAATTGATCTGCACCTAAAATTTAAGCAATAAATTATTTAATTCAGCAAAAGCTAAGACCTTGTATCTACACTGCTCTTATATCCATTAAGAGATAATGTACTGATCAGATGGCCATGGTCTTTAGCTAGAACATTCATTTAGAATTAGCAGAAGCAAAGGAAGAAATGTCGTGAGTAGAGGATGACCACACACCTGAGTTTGATGACTACAACACGAATGTGAGCTTGAGCTCAGGCACAATGGCCATTGCCTTTCTGGTCCCCCACATAGCCAAACTCGAATATGAACCATCCACATGCAAATCCACAATGTACGAGATCAATTCGTCTATGTCCATGTCGCACTATTGCTGTGGAATCCACTCATCCAAAAGGACAAAAGTTTGCCAGGTGCTGGTTCAAACTCAGTTGAAACATGTCAGCATACCAAAAAAAAGATGAATTTTGTTTGTCTAAGTTTCCATATCCACCTAGACATACCTTATTTCTATGTTCTGAAGTACAGTGCAATAATAAAAAAAATCAGCTAATAATTCTGCTCTCATCAATAACAAACACCAGCACTAATTTTAATTCGGAACACAGAAGAAACAAACATGCAAATTGCACTACTATAAATATTTCAATTTTCGCTGGGCTATAGAACAGTTGGATAGTAAGTTGTGTGTAAAATCATTATCTCAGCAGTATTCCAAAGTACAC
This sequence comes from Oryza meyeriana var. granulata, assembly GCA_003991445.1. Lineage (NCBI taxonomy): Eukaryota > Viridiplantae > Streptophyta > Magnoliopsida > Poales > Poaceae > Oryza > Oryza meyeriana. The sequence continues at coordinate 31,839 of RYFJ01003939.1, forward strand.
TATTTTATCAGGTAATAAATAATCAATCTGGAAACACGACACGATCAAGAAAAATGCATAGATAGAAATCAGACCATTATGAGTAAAATTAAAGACTCAACATTTCATTGGTACTGCAACTAATCTTTAACAGAAATATGACTTCTTTTGCTGCAAATAGTGCTTGTGGAAAAGAATCTACAAAAATTAGCAACTTCAACTCTGAATATGAACATCCTCCTTAGGAACCATTGCCGAGAAGTAACAAATTATTAGCAATTTAAAATAGTCACATACAGGCATTTAGCACGGTCATATAAAACAAACATCAAATCAACGGCACATCTAGTTCATCCACGACATTTCCAACCAAACCAGCAAACGTAAGCAAAAATGGAACTACACTTCCCTGCCCTTAACAATTCACCAAGCAATCACAGCCAGGCAACAAAACAACGAAGTCTACAACTGAATCACAACCACCAAAATAAAATTGATAGGTCCTACGAAGTCAACAAATGTCAGCTATCACTACACAAGCACAATCACCTCATTTTACTACTTTCTTGAAACTGTACCAACTTCACAGCATCAGAAAAAAATAAACAACCAAAAGAACAAGTGAAATTGGAGTGCCACAATAACGAGAAGGGAGTTGCCATCAAAAAGCAAGTGAACAGCAAATGCCAGCTGTCACCACACAAGCATAATCACCTAATTTCACCTTACTTTCTTGAAACTGTACCAACTTCACAGAATCAAAAAAACTACATAACCAATAGGGCAAGTGAAAATGAAGTGCTGCAATAACGAGAAGGGAGCTGGCATAGAAGAGCAAGTGAACATGGCATGCCCTTGATGAAAACATTGGTAACACCTCTAGTAATGCATGTTTTCAGTGTTTAAAAAACAAATGCAAAACAAAGTGTTAAAAAAGCACAAGTTAGCTCAAAGTAGTTCAGAAAAGCTAAACCATGTCAAAGTGAAAAAAGCAAAAGAAAAACTCTCCCGGTTAGCAAAGAAAAAGAGTTTCCATCCCTTTTCAATAAAGCACAAAATCGAGTCTTTTTCAAAATCAACCCTTTGATACAAACTTCAAACCAAATTTCTCCCATGTCAACTACACACGTAGTATTTCCCCCTTTGAGAATGACTCATAAAGGAATGCAAAATAAATAACCAAGAAGCACATATGCCATGGGTACGCTAATTTTTATATTTTTCCTCTTCCAATTTCTTGACTTTGGGAGCTTTGAAGTTTACCTAAAGCAAACCAAGTGACAAGTTTGCAACACAAGTGAGATAAAGTGGTCAGCTAGCTAACAATCATGCCATAGAGCCTCAAGATGAAACAAAGTTACAACTCTTAAGATTAAATCCGCACTAAAAGGTTATATGATTCAATGATTTATAATGCAGTGCTTTCACTAGGACCAACTCAAGAAAAATACCTCACACATAATTTTCAAGCCGTGTCTATACATCCAAAGCAATGCCTAAGCTTGTAAAAGTGCAATGTTGAGAAAATTTCAGATTTAGAAAATGCAATATTGAATGTATTTTCGAAAGTGCCTATCTCAGCACAGCAACCTCTATCCAGGGATACAAGGTGCCACCTGAGTTTCAGTCACACGACCTATTGTGAGGTTCATGCATACACAGAGTGCAATGGTACACAAGCAGTCCCCATGCAACGGTCTTGTCAACTATGACCACCTCCAAGTTCATATCAAAGTGCAATGATAAGCAATCTCGTTAGATGGCATAGGAAAAACAAATTTTCATGATGCACTATTCTGTTCCGGTGCACCTTTTGTATTGTTTTTGATATTTTTCTTTCAGATTTAGCATTTTTTTTATTTTTCTTCATTGCATGGGCAATAGCACTTCTGGCAAAGGATGAAATAAACTCAGCATGAACATGTGTAAGCATATTTCACCCAAATTAGCCACTAGATCAGCACAGCATATTTCTTTATGTTGAAATAGAAGAATTACGTGTCATGCATCATATCCCTCAAAAGCTGTACCAAAGGCTCATAAAGAAGCTAGAAGACACAATAGTTAAACTAATGATCAATCCACCTCACAAATATTGCTAGCAAGCAAAATGATTGACTAGAGGTAAAAATCAAAGCTCTTTATCCTTTTTTTCTGATTATAGAGCAACTAAAAATTAATGCAATATGATACAAATGTAAAAGACACAAACTCCCCTTCAAATAAATCCCATACGATGACAACTCTTGATTCTTCCCAAAGTAAAGCAAAGCAAAAAGAATCCAATTGTTTTGTGAAAATCAATGCATGCAAACAAACAGACAGCAGAATTCAAGGAAAGCAAACACACGTCACACAAGCCAAATCACTCCAAAAACAAATCATCTTAACTAGCAGTGTCACTAATGTAGTACATGATAGAACGATCTATCTAAAGCCACTGATACTACTGTTATCAGTGGCAGTTTGTGGTTGGACCAGTCACCCACATTCATGTTCAAGCCAAAACAAATAAATATACCATGCACAATAAATTGCTAATTAACATTTAAATCCATACATACACAAAGCATAAAGTCCACCAAATGGCCTGTTGTATCACTGAAAAGAAATAAAGATTCCAGATAGTACTAGAACGAATCATAATACATTTTGTGTCAATTTTCAACCATGCTTGCACCACTAGGAATCCAAATTGCAAAGAGACAAATAAGAAAAAGACTTCGCCATATGACGAAGCATAAGAAGAGAGAATAAGAACCTAGACACACAAAGATCATATATGCACAGGGAAACATGATGCTCCAGTAATACGAATATGATGTTTCAGTAATCCATTTTATTTGCTCAACGATAATCCTGACTTCAAACTTGGAGCAAGACCATACAAGTAGTGAGCATGATATCATCCTAGGATGTTTTTATTGGGCCCTAAAGAGACAAGTGTTAAATTTTATTGATTATGCTATTAACTCCATGATGAGTGATCTACATAATTTAATGCTTAGTTGCCTAGTGACAAAACAAAGACATAACAATAACAGCATAGACTGTTTTAAGACAAGCTTTCTCCTAGAGGACAGCAAAATCAAATATCCATCGATAGCAAAATTCAACCACACGGTCGTTCTTTCCTAATTGGATAACAAAACAGAGAGCAAGGCAACCACAGCAAATGGCGCAAATATACTAGCTTGCCAAAGATACCCTATGAGAGAGCAAGAGGGAGGGATGTTACTGACCAGTTGATGTAGAGCCCATTGTTGCCGTGGTTTCGTCTAATCGGTCCGGTTTGGGTAGCAATTAGAAGGAGGGGAGCCAAATTTTGGGCTAAGACACTTAAAATCCCCAAATTCCCCAACGGCCGAAACCCTAAAAATTTTTTCTCCCCGAGATTGAGAACTCAAATGTCATTTTTCCCCAAATCCCCGAGTCAAGAAATTCCAAATTGGTGCGGGATTAAGTCGGACTCACCGGAGGTCCTCCTCGCCGAAGTTGCGCAGCGGCGGTCTTAGCTCATCCCGCCTCCGTGCGACCTCGTCGACCTCACGTCCGGCCCGCACCTCGAGCTCCGCCGCGAACCCGCCTTCGTGCGACCTCATGGTCCCCATCTTGCCGCCGTGCTGGACCGGTCCCGTGCCTTGCCTCCTTGGCCGCGCGGGGCCGAGGGTCGCCCGGCGCGGCCGTGCGCCGCGCCGAGGAGGAGAACCAGCGCGACGGCGGCGAGGGACACCACGGCGCACGGCCTGAGACCGCCGCGCGCCATGGCCGCCGCCGCCGCCGCTTCGCTCGGCGTCGGCGCCGTTTTCTCGCGCGTGGAGATCGGGAGAGAATGGGGATTAGGGTTTCGCTGGCCGAGCGGCGATTTTAGCGCGTGCGCGTCGATCTCTGGCCGTCGGATCACATCCCGACGGTCATCGCTGTGCCTGCGCCGATCCATCCGGTCAATCCCGGCCGCCGACTAAAGATCCAACGGCGGATGATTTTGGGCCGCGGGTTGATCGGGCTGTGCGCGAGTTATGGGCCGCGTGCGCGCGCCCGCGCTCCCTGGCACAGTAACAGGCCGGGAAGCCTCTAATGGGCCGCAAGGCCTAATTACATTTTCTATTTATTTTCTTTAGTTTTTTCCTCTATTAATTCCTATAAGCAGATTTAAATTGCTTAATGCAATTTCATGATGCTATTAAATTTCAGTAAAATTATTATGTTGCCATTAAATTTAAGTAAAAAAAATTGTCCCTTATATTTTATGTGTTGAGTTGTAATTTCTTTAGGCCATAATTATTAATTTATGATTTTCTACATTAAGATTTAATTCTTTTAGGCCATTTCTTAATGCTATAAATTAAAGTAAAATTTATATTTCTGCATTATAATTAATTTCCAACTAAATGGAACCAACGAGAATTTTAGTTGGAATATTTTATTTATTTCCTTCGTCATTTTGACCCAACGGAGTTATGGCTTAGGATATTATTATTGACGACAAATTTAGCTTTGCTTCATTTTGTCCAACGGAATTATGGAGTAAAATAATTTTCTTGTGCATGACTAACCAGACCAATGTAGGGTTAATTATGTACATTTTCGCTGTTTACTAATGATTTGTCGTTAATTTCAGCTATTAATGATGTCGTTGCTCAAATAAACAACATTGAGCAACTAAATAGCACCAACTTCTAGAAATGGAAGGAGATGTTGCCTTACGAGAGGATGCACCCATTCCTCCTCCCGCTAGTGCCACTAATGCAATTAAGAAGGCATATAAGGAGAAGGCGGAGAAATGGGAAAAGGCAAATCGCATGAGTTTACTGGTCATTAAGAACTCTATATCCCCTGGCATCAGAGGCGGTATTTTTGATGCTGACATCACCAGGAAGTATACGACTAATGTTGAGCAAAATTTTAAAGGCTTATCTAAGACTTATGCTAGTGTTCTCATAATGAGGATGCTCACCTCTCGTTACGACGGGAAAGGAAGTGTATGAGAGCACATCATGTCTATAACCAACATGGCAGCACAATTGAAGAGCATGGACTTGGCTATCTCTGATGGCTTTCTAGTCCACTTCATCATGGGTTCCTTGCCACCGGATTACGGTCTATTTAAGATCAACTATAATATAAGAATGACAAATGGTCCATTACCTGATCTCCCACTCCGTAGAGGAGGAGCGTCAAAAGGCAGAAAGGCAAAAGGAATCAGGCTTTCCTCGCTGAGTCTGATAATTTAAGAGGAAGGTTGATGAAGCTTGTGTAGACGAATCCAGCAAAAGATTTAAGACTGGCAAGCCTAAGCCTAAGGGGAAGTTTAAGCCACCCCAAGGTGCCCTATCCGGATCTGGTGGTGCTCCATCTGGATCTGGTACGTTTACATCCAATGACGTAATGTGCAAGTTTTATAAAAAGATTGGGCACATGCAGAAACAGTGTAATGGCTTTAGGAAGTGGCTTGCTAAGCATGGTAACGTTATTATTGATATTATCTCTTATGTTGATGATGCACTCTATGTGAATTATGCCTCTGGTTCTTGGTGGATTGACTCAGGTACAACTGTGCACGTCACCAATTCATTTTAGAAATTGCGTTCCGTGAGGACTATCACAAAGGGGGAGCGAAGTCTTAGAGTGGCGGATGGTAATAAACTTCATGTTGAGACTATTGGAGATCTTCCATTAGTTCTAGGAGGAGGCTTCAGGCTATTGCATAATGTTCTTTATGTTCTATCTGTCAAAAGGAATCTTATTTCTATTGCTTGTTTAACGGAACATGGCTTTAGAGTTGAATGTTTCATTAAGTTTAATAATAAGGTTGCGGGCCTTGCTTTCAAGCGAGACAAACTTTATTTGCTCTCTCTTGATGAATCTGCAATGACTTTGTGTGATGTTGCTAATCATGTTAAGATAAATAAGACCTCATCGAAACTCACTGTCGTTTAGGCCATATTTCGAAGGGGAGGATGGAACGTCTCATTAAAGATGAGATACTTCAACCATTAGATTTTACTGAGGAAAACCCCTGCTTAGACTATATCAAAGGCAAATTCACTAAAACAATTAAGAAAAGAGTCACTAGGAGTACGGGAATACTTGAGTTAATCCACACGGACATTTGTGGACCCTTCCCGTGACATCAGTAGACGGTTTTGATTCCTTCATTACATTTACTGATGACTTTTCCCGTTATGGCTATATTTTCCCCATTAATGACCGAACTGAAGCACTAGATAAGTTCAAGATTTTTAAGGCTGAGATAGAAAATCAGCATAATGTTAAAATTAAAGTAGTGCGCTTAGACCGAGGAGGAGAATATTATGGGAAAAGTGCTCCATACGGGCAAGTTCTGGGGCCATTTGCCAAGTTCCTACAGGAAAATGGCATAGTTTCCCAACATTCTATGCCTGGTGAGCCACAACAGAATGGAGTTGCTGAGCGTCGTAATCGCACACTAATAGACAAGGTGCGTAGCATGCTTAGTCACTCTAGCCTGTCTGTGAAATTGTAGATGGAGGCACTAAAGACAGCCGCTCATATACTAAATCGGTGCCTACTAAGTCTGTACCTAAGACACCTTATGAATTATAGATTGGTAGAAAGCCGAGTATAAATTATTTTAGAGTATGGGGATGCACTGCTAAAGCCAGACCTTTTAATCCACATCTAAAGAAATTAGACCCTAAGACTGTGAGCTGTCACTTCATTGGATACCTAGAAAAATCTAAGGGGTATCTGTTTTATTGCCCAGACCGTGTCAATAAATTCATGGAAATAAGACACGTCGTCTTCTTAGAGAATGATCAAATCTGTGGGAACTCACAGGACAGACAGTTGGATCTTCAGAAAATCCGTGTCACCATGCCGGTTATCCAACAGGAAAATTTGCCTGTGTCTCAGCAAGTGCCACAGGTATCTTCTTCTGTGGATCCATCTACAGTTGAGGGTACTAATGAACCTGTAGCACAAAATGATGTACACACTGATGTGCAAATTCCTCAGCCTGCTAGAATTCCGGATGAACAACTAAGAAGATCACAGCGGGAGAGGAGATCTGCCATTCCCAGTGATTATGAGATTTTTATTGGAGAAGACATTGGGAAAGCAGATGATCCCACTTCATTTAAGGAAGCCATCATTAGTGAGAATTCATCCAAGTGACTTGACGCCATAGAAGATGAACTTAAGTCTATGGGCGCTAACGATGTCTGAGATTTAGTAGAAATTCCTGAAGGAGTTAAAATAGTAGGTGTAAGTGGGTCTACAAAACTAAGTACGACTCCAAAGGAAACGTCGAACGATTCAAGGCGAGACTCGTAGCCAAGGATTTTTCGCAGAGAGAGGGAATAGACTATAATGAAACCTTTTCCCCGGTCTCTAAGAAGGACTCATTTAGAGTTGTCATGGCACTGGTAGCTTATTATGATTTAGAGTTACATCATATAGATGTCAAGATTGCATTTCTTAATGGTAACTTGCATGAGTAGGTTTTCATGGCACAACCGAAGGGTTTTGTCATGAAAGGCAAGGAGCATATGGAATGCAGGCTAAAGAAATCCATTTATGGTCTTAAGCAAGCGTCTAGATAATGGTACTTAAATTCGATGATATAATTAAGAACTTCGGATTTAAGGAGAATGAAGTGGATAATTGCGTTTATATGAAATATAAGGGTGGTAAGTTTATGATCCTAGTACTTTATGTGGACGATATTTTATTAGCAAGCAGCGATAAGCATTTGTTGCATGAGACTAAGATATTTTTGTCCTCTAAGTTCGATTGAAAGATTTTGGTGAAGCCTCTTATGTTTTGAGTATTGAGATAAATCGAGATAGGTCTAGAGGAGTATTAGGGTTATCTCAGAGGTCATACATTAATAAAGTACTTGAAAGATACAACATGAGTAAGTGCTCTGTCACGCCTGCGCCAATTATTAAGAGCAATAAGTTTGGTTTATTCCAAAGCCCGCGGAATCAATTAGAGAAGGATCAGATGAAGTCGATTCCATATATTTCAGCTGTCGGAAGCTTAATGTATGCACAAGTCTGTACGCGTCCGGACTTGGCTTTTGTGACCGGAATGCTTGGCAGGTACCAGTCTAACCCAGGTCTAGACCACTGGAAGGCTGTTAAGAAAGTTTTGCATTATTTGCAAGGCACTAAGCATTACATGCTAACTTATAGGAAGTCTGATAACCTTAAAGTTGTTGGTTATTCAGATGCTGATTTTGTAGGGTATGTAGACACTAAGAAATCTACATCAGGCTATGTCTTCACTCTTGCAGGAGGAGCCATTTCATGGAAAAGCTTCAAACAATCTCTCACTGCAGTGTCGACGATGCAGTCTGAGTTTATAGCATATTATGAGACAACCAGACAGGTTGTATGGCTTAAAGGTTGTACAGCATTTCTAAACCACTCACTATATACTGTGACAATAAAGCCGTAGTGTTCTATTTGAGTAACAACAAGTCAAGTGGTGCTGCCAAACACATTGATATCAAGTATTTTGTTGTGAAAGATAGAATCCAGGATCAAACAATTAAAGTTGAGCGCATAAGCACTAAGTCAATGCTCGCGGATCCACTTACTAAAGGCCTACCACCCAATTTATTTAATGAGCATATTGCCGGCATGGGATTAGAAGGTAGCCTAAAGTATGATTCTGGAATAGGGGCATAAGAATCAATCAACACCCTATAAGAGTAAGTTGTTTCCTATCGAGGTAATTTGGTGACTATAGGTACTGTTGTCGTAGTGACATTTCATTGACCGCTGCGACACATTATCTTATTTCACTATACTACTTAGACTGGACTTGTTAGCCTTAAGATCAAGTGGGAGAATGTTGGTTGATCTAATAGCCACCAAGCCGTTGTGAGGCGTGTGGGCTCGGCCCACCAATCCCATTCCACGCATGCGCGCGACGATCCCAATCCCCGATTCCAGCGCATGCGGCGCGACGATCTATAGCCATTCCACGCATCGACGATCCGTGCGCGCGGACGATCTAATAGCCGTCTCACAATTTGTTGCTGGTGTTCGAACTTGTCGGTCGTAGAGTGGTAGCACGTCGGTCGGCTTGTGGGTAGCGTAGTCCCTTCGGCCGCCACCTGCACTGGCCGACAATGGGGAAGGAGATCGACCTTCAGTCTCCTTCCAGCAGGCTTAGGATTGGCTAGGGTTTCGGGGTTTGCTTAGCGTGAGATAGATGGCTCGCTATTCACGTGCCGTAGCCCCTTTTTATTTTTGCACTAGAGGAGATCGGGGCAATTCCGTTAGAGGGAAAAACGGCGCTACCGATTGTCGCGCGCGTGCGTGGAACTCGTTCCACGTTCGTTAGCAACATGTGGGATTGGGTGGGCTGAGCCCACATGCCTCACAATGGCTCGGTGGCCATTAGATCAACCAACACAGGAGCATTCTATTTCAGCGGAACGGCAATTGCCACCACCGCAGCGGCGGCCACTCGTCCTCGTCCTCGTCATTTGCAGCCACGTCCTGCTGCTTGCCACCTCTCACCGTCGCCTGGGGGCCACCGCAGCGCCTCGTTGCCATCGCTCAACCACCCCCTGGGAGTCGCCTTACCCGCTGATTGTCGCCGAATCCGGCAGCCTTCCCCCTTCCCCACCGCACCGCTGCCTACCCCTCTCCCCACCTCAGCTCCTCCACTGCGCCGAGCTCGGGGCAGGATCCGGTGGCCCGGCTTGGGGGAACCGGATCGGCCACCCAGGGGAGATGGAGTGGCGACGACGCCGGGCCGATCACGGGATTACACGGTAAAGTAGAGACCCTAACTTTAATCTAACAAAACCCAATCTGTTTGTGGCGGCTCTAAAGGTATTAATAGGATGGGAGGATGACCACAGAGGTGTTGGGTCATTCTCCTAGGACGTGTCCCTAATGGACCCAACTTGATATATGGGCCTTCGGCCCAAAAACAGTGACGCAGCACTTTAAGTAGAAGTCTTTCGCTGTGACTAGGGATAGACAGGAGATGATCCCATTCGAACTTCTTTCCACTAATCGAATGGTTTCATTCTCTGGTGTGAACGTGGGTGTCCCGATCTTTCGATGAGAGGATAAGTCGATTGGATGGAGCGACGTTGGCGATCCGACTACAACCATCCAGGGATATTGCGCCTTAGCAATCGTTACACCAACTCCAAAGGCTGTTCGCAATCTCGACAGATGCACGATCAGCCCAACCACGAGGGTAATTGTTCCTGTAAGCAATCGAGAACTAGCAAGAACAAGATGAACAAGCAACTCAATTTGCGAATAAAAGATGAAGGTTTAACTAGTGGGGTTCCGAAGACGAGCAAACCAGCGATCTAACCGATCACGGGATTACACGGTAAAGTAGAGACGCTAACTTTAATCTAACAAAACCCAATCTGTTTGTGGCGGCTCTAAAGGTATTAATAGGATGGGAGGATGACCACAGAGGTGTTGGGGTCATTCTCCTAGGACGTGTCCCTAATGGATCCAACTTGATATATGGGCCTTCGGCCCAAAAACAGTGACGCAACACTTTAAACAGAAAACCTCTCATCACTAAAATGATGATTGCAGACGATTCCGAGTAGATATGAGTATGAATCTGGATCCGTTGGATAGTAGACTTGATAAGCTTTCCGTGAAGTACTAGAACTCCCAAATCGGAGTTCGTATGATGTCGTGGCGGCCGTCACAAGTTGGTGCTGTCGTACAGTCCCGAATCCCTTCCTTGGTGATCTCCTCCCTTTCCTTGTTGATCTCCTCCATGCATAGGTGTGGCCGTATCATTGGTGGTGATGTCCTCATCATCCCCCCAACTTGCATTTGAGTCGTCCTCGACTCAAGCTCATCTACTTCGCCCAAATATGACTTCAAATGGTTGTGTAGGGAAGCTCCGGGAATCAGATCGATGTGATGCTCAATCCCACACATCGGTGGCAGCCCCGACAGTACCTCCTTTGGAACAACATCCTCATACTCCTGCAAAACGTTAGACACAGCAAGGGGCAAAGAACGCGGTATATTGTGAAGTGAAATCAAAGCATCTTTGCATACTAAAGCATAGCAAGCAGATGTGGAAGCAATCAATTCATTAACATCAGAGCGGGTAGAAAGCAAGCATGTTCCTTTCAATGTTATCTCATTTTCTTGGGGCAAATAAATTTGTTTTGTTTCTTATCATTTCTTCTCACTGTTAGCATGGTCCTGTAATTTAAGTTTTTGGGCAATTCATCTTGCACAATAGCCTCTGGAGACATAGGATGTAGTACAATTTTCTTATCATGGTGCAGAAAAGAATACTGATTTTGATCTTACCATGATGCATTGAATCTCTATCAAATTGCCATGGTCTCCCCTAGCAGAATTCGCACATGCTTGCATAGGCACGACATCACCATTCAACAACATCACGATATGATCCAATAAAAAAATTATTCGCACTAGTCTAGTTACCTTTGCTTACGCTGTTTGGTACTAAGTGCAAGTTTCTCGACCATGTCACTGCTGGCCAAGTTGTTGCAGCTACCTTTCTATCAATAATCATGCGGCAAGAATACCTCTTTGATGACACACTTGGTTTGAAACAACATGTGCACTGATTCTGGCTTATCCGCTTTGCCATTTGTGCACGATCAACACATCTGCACAAGAAGACTCTCATAGCGTTCGCATACCTTCAGCACCAATATGTTCCACCTTTCACTTCCTGTTATCTTTATTAGCTGCAATCACTGCAAGTGTATCCTATCCAAATCACTAGCGGAAGAATACTCACCATTCTTCTTAATAATCAGAACACGTTTGCTAGGGCTGTCCCGTTCGTAAGTGTCCAAAACCCTTGCATTGATGACATTGAACCATCCCTTGTTCGTCCTGTGGAAGCAACTGGAAGAAGCACTCTGGGTAGGTGCTTTGTTAGAACCTTTGTTGCCTCTGAAACAGGTGGTGGTGCTGTGGTGGTAGGTTGGCCGCGGTTTGGCTTGTTGGAGGGTCAAACGGTGGTAGCTGTACGGGCTTGGTGGGGCCACAGCGCTTCCCAATGCAGAAAAAGTTAGCTTCCTTAGTCGTGTACATCGTCCTTGCACTTCTCTTTCAGTGCAGCTTTGCGAAGCATAATGAAACAATCAGTCATTATTATTATATACTCTTTTATAGCATCAGAATAAATCATGTCAATTTCTTTCTCTCAAATTTTAAAACCACCCATAGAGAAACCTAAGCCATAGCCGCCTCCTCATCCTCATACTAAACCACAACGCAACATGTTTTGCAATTCTTGATAATATTCTTCCACAGACATTTATTACCTGTTTCGCACCAAAAACACCACCGGTGTGCCGAGCTCGCTGATGGATCTGTGTTTGAATGCCGATTGAACATAACGAAGGCCTGGGAAGATCGCTTAGCCTCCAGTGCAGGTCCTAAAATCTTTGAGGTTCGCAGGCGTGCCAGTCAATTTGAACCACAAATTGACAAGGGAGAAGAAATTAGATTGCCTGATCCAATCGCTAGTAAGCCGATAACGATCGCGCGCTATGCTCAGTGCCCGGGCCCCTCAGCCTGACTCTTATCGCCGACTATCGCGCTCCGGGTCCATCGCTTGTGGCTCGTGCC